>JAWMAG010000020.1:9095000-9130000 GCA_037013455.1 Ceratitis rosa | reverse complement strand
AAAATCGGCTGGAGCTGATGAACTACCGGCTGGCTATTCAAGTCTGGCGAAAAGCTGCAGAATGTGATCGAACGAAAGCATGCCAGCTGACTGAAACTTGCTCTGCACAATCCATATTAAGTGAACTAAGTAGTCTCCGAGTAAAAAGATTTCTTGATGTCTGTGGAACGTGTCAGCCGCCATTCTTTCGTTGTAAACTAAAAATATTATTTTGATATGTGCATACATATATGTATATGCATTTGAGAATACATTATTTTTTGCTTTTTTATAAATTATTTTAGCACACAAACATCTGCACTCTAAAATATTCTACTTTCTTCAAATATTCTTCAGAAGCACATCTGTATCGCTTATTTTGATTAACAAAACTGATTTCGCTGATCATCACATCTCATTTGTGTATGCGACGACAAATTGTTGGGTAATATTTTAAATGTATTTAATCCGGTTCTAAGCCCATCAAACACTTGGCACCGATTTACGATATGAGCGTTTTTCTAAAATGACTTGCGTCTAAGGATGATCATGAGCATTGTGGAATTTATTTATATTCCGCCATAAAATTATCCACTCACAAGCGCACATTTATTATAATAAGGCATACAAGTAAACAAAGTATTGTATAACCCAGCATTGCAACAAATTAGGTTTTGGACTAGTTCAGTACTACAATAGACAAGTTGCTTTTGTTTTTGGAGCTAATGTGGTATTACTTGTGGTTTTTTCGGTTTAATTATGAATTATCACAAAAATGTTTTCAATCATTAAGTCGACATCTTCTGGCTGTTTGTTTGGACTAGTTAAGCGTCGTTTCGAGACTACTTGTCAAGCACATTTAGCTAATTCATGGAGACCAATTCAAATTCTAGTCGTTCTCGGCAGGGAATGTTCACCCATCCAAGAATTTTTCTGCCTTGAAATAAAAGCTCCACATAAAAATTCATATGGCGATCAGAGAGGGCTTAGAATAAAATGTAGGTTCCTTCATTTGTTGGGAAAACATCAAGATGCATACCATAAATCGGTGGAGGTACTCTGCCGAAAATTATTTCAGCAGTTCAAAAGCGCCAAGTACGTGACGAAAATTGTGGATGATTTATGGTGAGAATGCTGTAAGTGAACACCGGATGAAAGAGATGTTTTCCCGGTTCATAAGTTTTGATGTCAAAGTTGCACCTCGTTCTGATCGGTCGAACACTCAAAAAGCCGATGAAATTCTGAAAGTGGTAGATTAAGATTGGGTGAAAATCGAGAATATAAAATGAAAAAAAAAACTAAAAACAATAATAATTTTCAAAGACTTCAAAGCCTGAATTGACTGCAAACAAGGTGATGCTGAGTATATGATAAGATTGGTCTTAATGAGCATCCAGAACCTGGGGCAAAGATCAATTATGAGCTCTAATGTCAGCAATTAACCAGTCTACAACGAGCTTTTCGAAAAAAGGGTCCAAAGTTGATCAGAAAGCTTGTTGTGTCTTTGATTACCGGGGAAGTTTACCGGAGCTAAATTTAATGTCAATAGAATAAAAAAAATAAATAAATTCGATTTCTGAGACCGGTAAACTTCCCGGAATATTTTTTCTTTTGTAATGACTACGTCGTTGGAGAGTCCAAGTTTCAGGTCTTTACGATCAGTGGTTTCGCCTGTGGGTTGATTCGTCAGTCATTCAAAGCAAGGCTTTTTATACATACAGGGTTTATCCATTTTATGCTTTCAAAAAGAAACTTAAAAAAATGCATTTAAAATAATTTTGCCACAAAATAATTTTTCAGAATTATATGCGAAACACCACATCATTCAAATGACCACCTCGCGAATTTGGAGTCGTTTGTGGTAATTTTCGACCACCTTTTGGTACATATTGGGCGGGATCTCAGCCATGTTAGGTTTTCAAGTGCTCCAGAGTTAAGGGTTTACCGACATAAACACACTCTTTCACGTAGTCAAGCAAAAAAGTCAACTGGTCTAGGAGGTTGACATTGCCAAGAATAAAGCCATATTCGCTCGTGTTGTGTGACATGTCGCATCTGATCTTGTTGGAACCACATGTTGTCCAAGCTGTGTTCTTCAAAAAAAGTCGGTTATCATACGAACATAACGCTCCGAATCGGCAGTGAGAGTCTCGCCATGTTCGTTTTCAAAAAAAAAGTAAGGTTCAATCACACCTCAGGACCAAAGAGCTTAATAGACAATGCATGAATGGTTAACCTTAGTTGTTGTATGATCTGGACTTTATTTGGATGTAAATGTAAGTCCGAGTGCAAAATATGGCATAATGTGCCCAAGAAAGTCTTGAGAACTCCGAGAAACTGTGGGGTAGACACAGTCTTCAGCCACACCTTCACTCACAGTGGCGAAATTTCCGATGGAACGAGCAAAACGATGCCTCACAGGCCTTACAATATCTCTAACCGATGCAGTATGTCAACGACTGACGTAAAACGGCCTCAAAATCAGTCGTTGGTACCGAAAAGAATAAATAAAAATATGTACATATGGTATGTGTATACAGCCTTGGTCAAAAGTATTAGGCACCCTACTAAAATACAAGTATTCTCAAATGTGGCTATCAAAGTTTCCACTTCTTTTTGTAAATGTCTTACATGAGTGTTTAACTGTTGATTAAACGAATAAATTGTTTAATATTAAAATTCATAGCACTCTGGGTAAGCTAAACCAAAAAATTGTCATTTTTAATAAATTCATAAAATATTTTCGCAATTAAAATTTGAAAGTGTAAAAGTGTAAATTACATTTAGTGAAAAGTTACCAATCTTATAAAAACAGTTCATATCTACAGTAATGCCTAAAAAAGGTGAAATTAGTTACGATGATAGAGTTAGAATTCAAGTTCTAAGTGAAGAAGGTAAGTCTCAGGTTGAGATTGCCAATTTGGTGGGATGTTCGCGGTGCGCGGTCCAATATGCTATCAGGCGATTTGTGGAGACAAAATTCCACAATAATAAATCAAAAAGTGGAAGAAAGCGTCTAACCAGTAAACGAGAAGACCGAATACTTATACGCGAGTCTCTCAAGGTTCGCAAAAAATCTTCTTCTGCCCTTGCAGCTGCCCTTTCGGATGAATTTAGTGCTCGAACAGCTAGAAGAAGACTTCTGGTAGCAGGTTTAAAAGGATGTAAAGCCGGAAAGAAACCATGGCTCTCAGAAAAGATTAGGGAAAATTGTTTGGAATGGGCTCGCCGATACCAACATTTCACGGCAGAAGATTGGTCGAATGTTCTGTGGTCTGATGAATCAAACTTCGAGGTAAGATTAGTTAAGATCGTTTTAAAGTATTACCTTAGAGCAATTTTCAAGACATAATATAAATCTTACGAAAGCATTATTTTTTTCTTTTCTGCAGATATTTGGAACACCTGGTGTGACGTTCGTGAGGCGACGGGTTGGGGAAGAATATCATCTAGATTGCGTGGTACCCACTGTTAAGCATGGCGGAGGCAGCATTACGATCTGGGGCTGCATGGCTGCTGATGGTGTCGGCGGAATGCTCGTTTGCGAGGGTCGCATGGACCGTCAAGAGTACATAAATATATTAGAAGCTGTTCTTCCACTTTCGTTAATGCGCATTTTCGGCGATACTACAATAATTTAAACGGGGTTCAATTTCAGCAAGACAATGTTCCTTGTCACAAATCAGCAACTACGATGCGTTGGTTTAGAGATAACCACATTGTTTTATTAGATTGGCCCGCACAGTGTCCAGATCATAATCCCATTGAGCACATGTGGGCTATTTTAAAACGCAATATTAAGGAACACAGTATAACATCAAAAACTGCCTTAAAGAATGCCTTGATTAACGAGTGGTACGCTATAAGTGCGGACGAATGTGCAAAGCTTGTACGCAGCATGCCTAAGATAATTGCTGCCGTTATTAATTCGAAGGGTGGACCTACTAAATATTAATGTTATTATCACTAACTCGTTGTATTTTCACTGTTTTACTAATAAAACTTCACTACTTCACTTGTTAATACAAAAAATTCAGTAATTAGTGGGCTGCCTAATACTTTTGGCCAAGGCTGTATGTTGGAAACAATATTCCTTTTTTTCCTTTTTTTAGAATTTCACCAATTGCTTGAGTAGTTGGACAATGGTATTCCCCATAATCTCCTCTTAAAGCGGGAAATGTGACCCGCCTTTTGTAGTGGGTTTAAACAATTTTAACGGGTTGTGCGGTTGTTAAAAAAAAACCCCTTTTTATAAATATCTGACCTTTAACTACTACAGAACACTTCATTCAATCCCTACTAGAAGAAATCTGATGAGGAGATGTGGTGATCTCCGAAACAGCGGTCACTTCTACCATTTTTCTTTGTTGTATAATAAAACATACAATTCATAAAAACAAATAGGAATTTCGCTCACTTAAAACTTATAACAGTATATGTTTGGTTTGACAGTTAAGTTTGACAGATGCCAAAATACAGCTCTGTACTTTTGAAACCAACAAATGAATGGCTTTATATTATTTTCGTATTTTCTCTTTGCTAGTGTCCATCTCCGATTCACGCTCAAACAAAACAAAAGGTAGTTAATTAATCGACGTTATGTTCTAAAACTGATTCGAAATAAATGGCAAAGTATATCCTAAATAAATCTTCTCATTTATCTAAATCGGCTGAAAAATATCAGAGTTCCTCAATGTTGAAATACCGAAGGTCTAAATGGCGCACCCTGTAATATTTTCCATTAGTATATCATTTATGAAGCAGTGAATAGTGTCGTCGTCAGCAACAGTTAGGAATCTAGGTAGTTGAAATTGATTTAATATTTCTGCGATAATTAATGAAACATAAAATATTTTTTATTGCTAAATAATTAATATTTTTATTGTGTTTTTACTTCATTTTTACAGTACATTTTTAAATTTTGTTGGATTTTCTACTGGGCTAGTAAGCACACATGTAAGTATTTATTTATTACTATGTTACTTAACTAATTATACAATTTTAAATTTATTTAATAGACATGTGTTCTTTTCATAATCATGAAATTTTCATAAAATATTTCACTAAACGTTTCCACGTAAAGTTTTGTTCGTTCCCCTTGTTTGTAATATCCACCGCCGTTGGTTTGGAAACCATTAAGGTAATCCCACTTTGCATAAACAACCAGGCAATTCGAAAATTCAAACAGGCAGTAGTCACCTATTATTTTGAGTGCCATCAAAATTAATTTTCAAATATACACAAATGTATGTACCTACATACCTTCCCGATGGGTGAACATACGTGTACAAACATATGTGAATTTATTGTTAAATATTTTCTTAAATAATACAATATTTCATGGTAGATTTAAACTGGCAAAGTCGAGCGCGGAAAAAAAATATTTTCGAATTGGCTTTAATAAACACAAATTACGATGGATAAACTAACTTTTCGAATGAAATTACAAAATAAATACACACATGTACATATGTATATATGTTTGTAATCATGTGGAAATATAATATTATATATATACATAATTACGCTCAGCGAGCACATGTGTATGTATTTTGTAAACATCTGCAAACAGAACTTTGTAATAAATGAAATTTTATAGCATGTGACTTTGTTTAATTTTCACTGAAAAAAAATTATAAATACAAAATTGGCGCTTTTGTAACCGCTGAAGCGATTTTCGGCCGAGCTACTTCCACCTTCGCAGGGCTGATAGTTTTTTATGTGGTGTCTTTAATTCAAGTCAGAACTACACTCGGAGGACTTGACATTGCCTGCCGTGTGGCAGACGTAATTAGGAAAATTCACTTAAGTTTTTATTTAAATTACTTTACTACAATTTTTGGTTGTTGATCGAACCAACATTCGAACCCTAGTAGTACGCACTGCTATCCACTCGGCTAACGCAGCCGCTGAATAGCTTATAATTTTGATTATTTTTGCCAAATTGTTGGATGTTAATTAAATTAAATGCTCGCATTTCTAAAGTGAAATTTAAATAAACAAATGCACATTTACTCCGTTGAGCACATGTAATTATTTATTTCATTACATGCAGCATTGGTATCACGTTGCTGCAATTAGTGCGAGTCAATGTTAATTAATTTTTGTATAATAATGATTTTTAGTGAGTGTTAAATCAATGGATTTAATTTAATTCATTTAATTCATTTTCAAACTTAAAAGATATATTTTAGGTTTAAAAGGTATTATTATTATTTTTATTTTTATCACTAGACTATATTAATTATAAAAAAATGTATGCGTTGAATTTTGTTTTTGGTTACCAAATTTAACTGAAATTTCAATTTCTCTTGGAGTTATAGCCTTAGAGTTCCAAAAAAAAGTTTACTATTCCTATGGTCCAAATTTCGAAAAAATCGTACGAGTATGATTCTTTCAGATAGATCGGTCGCGGGATGAAAATTTCTGCATTCATTGACATAGGCTAAGGGCTATCAATGTTAAAAATATTAAGCAAATTGAACATGCAAATGATAATTCCGAATAGATCGGTCACAGGTTCACTTGCAACTATAAAGAAAAACTCTACACACATTGTCCTTGACAAAGAGTAGGTGGTGAGGTCATTAACAAGCTCGGTAAGTTGACCAGAAAAAAATTCTTTTTTGTATTTATTCATAATTTTTGTCCATTTTTATCTTCTCTACATAGTCGCCATTAATTTCAATGTATTTCTTAAACATATAGATCCACTTTTGAAAACAGTCTTAAAAATCTTGCTTTTAAGCTTATCGAGTTCACCATTAAACCCATTAATTATCTCCTCGTTGCTATTGAAGATCTTTCCTTTTAAATTGTTTGTTCACTTTTTGAAGTAAACTGAAATTACAAGGCGTTATTTCCGGATAATATGAGCTGCTGGACGAATTTCTTCGATCCCAGAGATCGTAATAAAATTACTCTTCATTTCAGCAGTGTGGGATGGCGCGTTGTCAGGATGTAAAAAGTAACGCCGCAAAACCTCTTTCTTCCTGTTTTCCAACCTGTTTTCGGTGTACCATTTTGCAGATACCGTCTGACCCTTTTCCAGTGGAATAGCAACTATGATTTTAGATCGGGTAAAGTAAACTGTCATTATTACTTTTGCTGCTGATTGGGCTACATAACATGGACTGCTGTTTTGTTCCTGGATTGTACTTATAGAACCAAGATTCGTCACCAGTAACTTTTCTTAATCCTCTCGTACATCGAATGGGGCTCAGCCCCACTTCTTGGTTGTGTAAATCCAACGATAAATAAAAATATTTCGAATAGAACGGTCCCAGATCCAGACTCCGGAAGAAAAACTGTCCCACAAGCCAGTTTAGGCCAAATTTCATGTGAATCAAACGATTTAAAAATAAATTCGATTTTTTCAAATAGACCGGTCCCAGGTTAACTTATCGGAAAATCCATTATTTATGACAGTCAGTCATTCGGTACAAAGAATTTACTATACTCGTATATAGATAAAAAAAATTAATAACCGGCGATGTAGTCCTCTTCGCTTCGGAGAACAAAGAAGCAGAGCTGTATTTCTTAATCAAACTTATTAGTGGAACCAAACAAGTTTTGTTTTAGCTGCAGGTCAAGCATTTCCGAGAATGGAACGCCTGACAACCGAAAAAAACGTTAAAATTGTAAAAACCTATTACAAAAATGGTGGGATTATGATGCACGTAATCGTCCAACTACTCAAGCAGTTGGCTGTGTATGATAATCGTTTGGTTCGTTTCACCTCAAAGTGAAAGTGTAACCTAAGACCCGAATGTGTATATTCCTTGAAGGCATCAAGAGTTGGGACTTTCTAATGGAACTTGATGATGTATTGTGCTATTGGACTTACACCTACATACAACAGCTGAGGCCAGCTGACCATTTACAACGCCATACATATATCGATTGGGGGCTTGAACCAACGCAGTTGTTCAAGAATCCTCATATGATTGATGAGAGGCCATTATATACAAAAAACTTACTATCTGGTGCGCTCTTTGAATCGAAGGTGTGATGGGACCTTCCTTGGAATCGACAACTGCGAGACTGTCACTGTCAATTCGGAACATTATGGCCGCATGATAACCAACATTTTTTGCCTGCAATTGAAGAATACCGCTTGGACAATATGTGGTTTCAACAAAATGGAGCAACATGTCACACAACACGAGCCAATATGGCTTTATTACGATAAACATTTAACTCTTCAGCACTTGAAACCCAACATTCGTCAAGCTATGGCTGAGATACTGCCCAATATGTTCAGTAGCAATTTTATTCAGAACTTAATCCTTCACTTTAATACAGAGGTCCAAATATGCTTGTGAACAATCTAAACTCTATTGTTTTTGCCGAGGTGTGAGCATTCCGGTACTCACTATGTTGCTTAGTTGACGATAGCTCAAAGACCTATTGTCTCATAACAATAAAACCTCGTGTTTGCACTAATTATGAGCTTAATCACCTTCTACAACCCTCATAGTTCAACGAATTAAGGGACATCGTCTATTCGTTGTAATATCAGCCGCTGGTAGCAGAGGAAGACAACTGATCTCCATTCCTTTGGAAAGATTGGCTTGAGAAGAACCTAGTTTAAAAAAATCTTTTTTTGAAATTAGATGGAAGCGACTTTTCTATTCAGTTTAATTCATTTTCTCTATATATTTTTTAAAATTTGGATCACACTTTTAACTTCATAAAAAATAGCAACAACTTCTGTATAAAGTCACAAAGTTAGTGTTTTCTGGTCTCGGATCAACAATCTGCAGACTTTGTGCTGACTAAAATTTCGCGAGTCCACAATCCAGAAATTTATCCTTTGGTACAAAACAGGTTGTTTCTTAAAACAACCTTAAGTAAGGAAGCCTTCTTTCGCCAATTTTCAATTTGAACTAATTAAGAATCTTGCAATGTATTACATTTTCTAGCAAAGTTAAACAGACTAAAGCAAAATAATGTAACTTTTTTTCTGCAATCGAAATGATTTCCTCGTACGAAGCTCTTATTTAGCTTCCTGTTATTTTATTAAATATTATATGAAAATGCGACTAAATATTCTCGCACTATTAATTAAATTACGAACAAATATAAATAACGAATGCCCTGTTGGGAGTTCAATACGAAATATTGCAGCGTCAAACCACATTTCTATCATCCATCCATCGGTTATACAATTTAAATTGAAATAGCTCGTAACCTCTCATTAATCTCTTAACCCTGACGAGTCCTTATACAACTCAGGCAATTTGGGACAATTTCACTCAGACGGACAAAAAATCTATATGAGACAAGAGCTACCAAAAGTGTCGAAGTCCCAATCTGATGGTATTTGTTCAACCTTCTGCTAGTTACGTTTGCAGCTGAACAAATGAAGCTTGAAATACCGTGGTTGCTGATAAGTGCTCCCAGAGAGCAGGAGTTCAAGTCGAGTAGAAAACCGTGCGGTTGCCTGTTGTGATTGAAATATTTCCACATAGAACCTTCCTTGCGTTTATTGTCGGGTATTCTTTGCTGCATAGAGACGATTGCGTACCTTTGTTGCTACAAGATTGTCGCCCGAATCGATGTTGGGTTGAGTGTACCCACGTCAATAAGAACCGACCGTCTATCACAACATGATCGATCTGGTGAGATACGAAATTATCGATCTAAAGAAAGCTAGATAGTTTAATGCATTTTTTCGTACTGGTATCTAGAAACACAGTTAACATATTTCGGACCATAACGAGGTCAATCTGCCTCAACCCATTTGGGAAAGTTTGAACGTGGAGACTGACTTTTCCAAAAGTTGTGTCGAGGACACCTTCTTTGACCATCCTGGCCAAGCAAAATTTTGGCATCGTGGCACCGGCAGTGTTGATAAGTAGATTCCAAGCGCCCATAAGAGGTAACCTTGGTCTTCTCTTTCGTTCGGATGTGGGCGAAAATCAGCGATGTGTTTAAAAATTTCCCTTAGATGCAGGTTTTGCGAAACTTTTATCCACCGAGGTGAATGCTAAGAGTCAGCAACGTAATCTCTTTTCCACCATGAATTCGTAACGAAATTTTTGCTCCTTTATATGGCCGCTGTAGTAAATGTCGCAAGGACCAACTCGTTTCCGTCCTTATCCTGTACATTGTACTTCTTGGACGGCATCGATGTAAGCTATTTTTCCCACGATGACATCAACCAGCTACACCTTCCCAATTAAGGGAGCGGACATTCCAGGTACATGTTCTTAAATCGTAGTTCTAATAAAGTCACAGTGGTCGTCATCAAAAGGGGGTATCTCATCCGAAACTGTTGTCCCTTTTTCAATGGAGCTTGTTTCTAAATCCAGCGCATAACTTCGCTAGGCGACTAGATTTCAATTTATCATACATCTATATGCTTCAAGACCCGCACGCAGCTGCAGCTCTTGTGAAGAGACGCTGCAATTAAACTTCAGCGAACCCTTAAGCCGGGGTGGTTACCACATCTTAGACAAGTAATGCTCGCGTTTCCAGAGTGTGCGTCGTGGACGCAAAAGTAGAAATTGAATATAGTCCGTCTACTGTAACTGCATACCCAGAAGTCTGACTACACCGCATTACAACTCCAGTGGCAATCATATTTCCGAAATTCACAAACATTAAAAAAAGTTATCCAGGAGTGGCTAACCCGATTTGGCTAATTTTGATCTTGAAATATTTGTGAAAGTTCAGGGAAGATTTAAACGGTTAGAACCATCTGGCAACCGGATCAGGTACATACCTTTTGTGATAAGTTAGATTTGTAATTATAAATGGAAGATGTAGACATTAAAATTTTCCCACAGGGTCACTTCGCGCGTACTAATATAATATGTGTGCCACTCATCAAATGAGTCAATGAGCTATGCAACCGTAACAGCATCAATGCGTAATTATGCAACATTATGCATGACAAACGCAATGCGCCCATACAAATACATACACAAACCTATATACACGCACATAAATAAATAGCAGCTCGTCCGCGAGTCATAAAAATGAGACCGAAATAATTATTGCTAGCTCATTAAAATTGTATACAAAGTGCAATAAATTTAGCGAACATTTTGACTCATATGGTGCATGAAACACAAACACACTCACGTACAAACAGACATACCTACAAATATAAATTAATATAATGTGAAAATTACCAAATTTATAGTATCAAAACACACACACACAAACTGACAAACAGACGCATTGTCGTGTATTCATATTTACAAATGTAATTATTCAACGTCAGTGGGCACGCAAAGGCGAACATTTTGGCCGCTTAAATGGCTATCAAAGCCAAAGTGAGGCGAATGAAAATGCAAAGCGTTAAATGCAAAGGTCAGTGCTGTTGTAGTAGCAGGACGTTGTTGGTATGAGTTGTTGGGTGCTGGGTGTTGGGGCGCAGCACAAATTGCAGGCGGCTGTATGTTGTACGATTGGCACGCTGTGTGGCAGGTTTGGTTGCGCTCACACGCTCACACGCTCACACGTTCACTAAATTCAATATTTACGCAAATTGCATATGTCTCATGTATTGATTGAACTAATTAATTAATTAATTTGAAACTGTATTACGCAAGCGTCGGCCAAGTGGGAATGCCAAACATTGACTTATGGGACCTGAATATTGCAATTTTTGCACTGTTGAGCATAACCTTATTAGGGCAAGACATTTACAGATTCAAAATTATTTAAAAAAAAAATGAATCTAAATAAAACATTAAGTTAAATTTTCTAATTGCGGTCGCCCCTTTTCAGGGAATATCAACCCCACCAAGTGTATTTCTGACATGAAATGAAGGCACTTTATAAAAAACCATCAGCCGTTCGGAGGCGGCTTAGTATAAACTGTAGGTCCCTCCATTTGTTGGGAACAGCAAGACGCAAAACCACAAATTGGAGGAGGAGCTCGGCCGAAAATCCCTTAAGCCGTTAAAAAGTGGCAATTATATACATGTATATACCTTCTGCTCAAATATAAACGAGACTGACTCAATAAAACAAAAACGGTTAATTATTCTTCAATATTTATTTTATCCCCTTCAAAATAGTCACCATTAGAGGCGATACACATATGCCACCTTATTTCCAATCTTCATAACACTTCTGGTAGGCCGCTTTAGGTATGGCTTTCAGTTCCTTCTTCGAATTCTCTTTTATGACTTCAATCGACTGAAAATGCTTTCCACGAAGCGGCAATTTGAGTTTAGGGAAAAGAAAAAATTCACACGGTGCCATGTCGGGTGAATATGGTGCTTGCGGAACAATATTTACGATGCTTTTGGTCAAACAATCGCCTACAAGACGAGACGTATGAGCAACAATTTTGGAACAAGTCAAGCAGACACACGTCTCATGCCCAAAACATCGTGAATAATGCTATGAGCGGATCCATTTGATATGTTGAGCTCACTAGCTATCTCTCTTTCAGTCACACGACGAATTTCCAACACAATTTTCTTTACTTTTTCGATGTTTTCTTCGTTTATTGACGTTGCTGGACGACGATCATGGGGCGAGTTCTCCAGTGATGTACGGCCGTCCTTGAACGACTTATACCAATCAAAAATATGTGCACGTGATAGGCAAGACTCCCCATATGCCTTCTGCAACATTTTCATTGCGTCCGTCGCACTTATTCCATTGGAATAACAAAATTTCAAACAAACTCTTTGCTCAACGTTAATTTCCATAGTAAAATTCGAAAAACACACTCGAGGTTGACTTGTTTATAGTGCCGTAAAAAAAAACTATGTTATATGTCTTGTCCTTGTCTCGTTTATATTTGAGCAGAGCAGTATATATATTATCTCTCGAAGAATTGATCGCAATTGTCCACCGAGATCTTGTGATTTAACACCTTGCGATTTTTTCCTTTGGGACCACGTGAAATATAAGGCCTACGCCAACAGACCAACACCGATTCAAGGCCTCAAATATGGAATTCGTGAAGCTATTGAGTGCATACGGCAACCAATTTCATAAAATGGATACGGTTCTGTAAGCGTGACTGATATTGTTAACCATTATTAATGGCATATCTTCCTCTTAGCATTGCAATAAACATACGATCAGTTATCTAAAAAAAATGCCGGTTTTCTCTAAATATCAAAATATTTTATTGGAAAACTCTGTATTTCTAATGAAAAGTAGCTGATAGAGAAAGTTCTCTTGACTTTGATTGATATGCGAAGAATTCTCTCGATTTGATAAACTTATTTAAGGCCGCAGCTGGAAGCACTTTCTAATGATATCGCTTCTCACTCTGCTGAATGTTGGTCATTCGTAAAGCTAATACTAAACCGTTTTATCATCTTCTATGCATGCTCTGCACTCAGCTGATTTTACATAACCCACCTGGAGTTAATACATATATCAATAATAAATCAGCGTACAAAAATGCTAAGTTCTCTTTTGAATGCTCTCAATTATAAAAATTTCATTTGGCAATCTACTTAAAGTCTTTGAAGTTTCCTTCGTTAGTGGGACGTCCACAGAATAACCCTGCTCACTCCTAAGGCTGCTTTACATTTAGACCCGTCAGTAAATTGTATGTATGTGTATGTATATTTCACTATTACCAATAGTGAAGTCTTCCACACATTATTTCCTGTTTGGCAAGGAGTAGGCGGTTCTTGACTTTAAAATATTATCAAGTATTCTGTATCCTGTGTTTCTTCCTGATGATTTATAATGGATTGTTTATTTTTTTGAAATAATACATGATGATCGCGGTCATTTTTAGAGGTAAGTAATAGGGTTTTTAAATATTGTTCAATTCATTCCGAAATTTTAAGAAATTGAATATACTAAAACCGCTAGTTTTATGGAACTTACTTAAGATCACCGCTCTAAATGCTAAAAACGTGCGAGATTTCAACCAAGAAAGGTGGTACATTTTACTTTGTGAAAAATATATTTAAAAGCACCAGTTAGTTATTTTGGCAACAAAAAACAAGTGACTAGTACTATACGATCAAAAACTTTTTGAGAGATTCTTTAAACTTAATCATCTAGCAATTCTTTCTCTCTCCCTATCTCTCTCACTATTTCTTTCTGTCTTTCTCTCTCTTTCTCCCTCTCTACACTCTCTCGTGAGAGTAAACAAGGGCAAACATATCCCCTAATATAAGTTAAAATAATAAAATAATTATTAAAAATGGATTAAGATGAACAAAACTACTAAATATTTATTGAGTTCTCGAAAGAGAAATTATGAGGGTAACTTTGTATACTTATTTATTTGAAAAAAAAAAATTATTTTGCTCTTAACGAAAATAATAAAACTTTAGTCAAAAATTTTCAGTTGAAATTTTCTTTAAATAAAATTGTGTTATTATCATTCTTTTTAATATAATATTTTATCACCTTAATAGTCATACCCACCTTATTTTCAATATATGAAGTCCACTACACGTAGGTATACATGTACATGTATGTATATAATAACGCCAAACTATACAGCCACTCGTATATGGTATGTGCAAATTAGGGCAATTCAGTGGCAAAAATATATATATATCTACAGCTCACAGTGTTGCCACTCGAGAAAATCTTTGAGTACCTAAATACCAACCAAAATGCCTACCAAGAATTTTTTCGAACCTTCTCAAACAGTTTGTGTATTTGAGCAACGAGTACTTCAAGCTTTTTTTTGAGTTTTGATTTTTGATTTTTCACTGAGGAACTTTTTACTGCTATTTTAGATTTTTTGCGCAAAGTGTAAAAATCCTGGAGAACTAAAAGAAATTTTGACAAAAAAAAAGTAAGAAACTCGTTCAACCATACTAATTGTGCTCTGGTGATTTCTAGCAAATAGTTAAGCCAATGAGCCATGTATAAATGGTATAAATCGAGAAGTATCAATCGCACTCCTCTTCACCCGGGTATCTGGAACTCTGCTCTTTTTTATTGTCGTGGGCACCGCTTCAGCAATTATAGCCGAATTCACAAGAGAGAAGAACCGAATCTCTTCTCTGTTTGACGCCGAAATACCAAGTGAAACGAGATCGCTCTTCACCTGACCCTTCCAACGGAGTGGAGGTCTTCATATTCCTCTGCTTCCACCAGTGGGTACTGCATCGAATACTTTCAAAGCTAGAGCGCTTTAATTCCAGCGTAGCCGCTGTCTCTTCATTCGCTGAACTATGTCAATGTCATCATGTATAGCTCGTACAGCTCATCGTTCCATCGTCTGCGGTAATCGCCGTTGCCAATGTGCAAAGAACCATAAATCGTTGCAAAACTTTTCTCTTGAAGACTCCTAGAGCCGACTCATCAGATGTTGATTTCGTCCACGCTTCTGCGCCTTATAGCAGGATGGGTATGATGAGCAACTAGAGTTTGGTTTTCGTGAGAGAGGTCTTTACTTTTCAATTGCCTATTCAGTTCAAAACATCACCTGTTGGCAAGAGTGATTATGCATTGGATTTCAAGGCTGACATTGTTGTTGGTATTAATACTGGTTCCAAGCCAGACGAAATTATCTACGACCTGGAAGTTATGACTGCCCACAGTCACGTGGGAGCCTCCTGGCTGTTTTTTGATGACAGCAGATATTTTGACTTGCCCTCGTTCACAACCAGATCCATATCCTTCGCTTCCTTATCCATTCTGGAGAAATCAGGACTCACGGCGCGGTTGTTGAGGCCCATAATGTCATCAGCGTATGCCATATTCTTTTAGAAGATTCTACCTTCGCTATTCAGCTCTACAACTCTTATTATTTTCTTCAGCAACAAATTAAAGAAGTCACACGATAAGGGATCACCTTATTAGAAACCTCGTATGGTATCGAACGGTTCGAAGAGGTTCTTCCCGATCCTGACGCCCCTATTTTATGAATTGGGCAGATCACACTTAACTTCCAATCGTCGGGTATGTTTTTTTTCGACCATATTCTGCAAAGAAGCTAATACATATCCGTACACCTTGTCAGTTGTTTACCGCCATGTTGGAATAGCTTAATCGGTAGGCCATCGGTTCCAGCAGCCTTGTTGTTCTTTAAGCGGGTTTATTCCAAGCCGCCTCGAAACGGTAGATGGATTTTAATAAGGAGCTTTTATTTCAGGTCAAAAATGCACTTGGAAGGGGCTGATCGGACCAAAACGGCAACGCTGATACCCACACACATAAACATAAACATGCAGTGCTCTCATTTGGTCGTGAAAATGTTATTAATTGAATTTTAATGGTGCAATATATTTATTTATTAAGTTTTCACATTTCGATAATCCACACGTCAGACCAAGCCACGTCGAGGCGGGACAGTCAGCTGGTAAGTGAATCAGTGTTAAATGAACGACACAGCAGCAACAACAACAGATGTGCACGACGCAAAGCTCACACAACAGCATGGAATCGGTTGCAAAGGTCCGCGGTTGCTGCAGGTGCATGAGGAGGCATGAGACTCATTTACGATATGAACAGAGGAAATGCCGCCGAGCCGAGTGCTGCATGTGTGCGGTTTTAAATTTAATTGATTTTCACTTAAATGCAAATTATTCAATACGTGCCTGGTAGCAGGATTTGTTGTTTTCACGCGTTAAATTATTTACTTATATTTATTTATGGTTTTATGCAATTTTAAACATACCATATATAAGTACAAAAATAAATGCTCGGTTGGAAAATATAATGAAAATTTAAAACATTACAAAAGTGATTTCATATACATACGAATATGTACATATTAATATACACTAGGTCTAGTAAAATGTCATCCATTATTTTTACATTAAATTGAAAATGTCGAAATTTGTACCAGATAAAGTGTTTTTGCGGGGAGTTCTTCTTCATTACTTTAACATGAAGAAAAGTGCTACCGAAAGCCATCGTATTTTACTGGACGTTTATGGTGACCATGCTTTAGCCGAACGAGCGTGCCAAAAGTGGTTTGCACGGTTTAAAATTGGAAATTTCGACTTAGACGACGGACAACCAAAAAAATTTCAAGGCGAAGAATTGGAGACATTGATCGACGCAGATGCAGCCAAGCCGCAAGAAGAACTTGAAAAAGTATTAGGAGTTGATCAAGACAATTTTTTCACAATAAAGTCTTAATTTTCGGAAAAAAACCCGCACGAATTATTGCATACACCTAATAGAATTACCCGATTTGTGTCAAATATTCACCGTTTTTTTTTCGATAAGATTTCCTTTCTCGTAGAAACCCTTGTCGAAATATTGGGACAATCGATTTTCGCAACCATCTCCTAAATCCAATTATTCACCAGCCAAATCATTCGCCATAGACTGGAACAGATGATAATCACTTGGTGCGAGATTCGAACAGCAAAGTGGATGCATAAGAACCTCTCAACCAAGCTCCTGGAGCTTCTAATGATTTACTATCGTTGTATGTGCACTTCCGTCCTTCTGGTGAACACAATTCCCATAGTGTTGGCCAAAGGCGGGCGCCTCTGGGCGATTGCTTCCTGCAGACTTTCCTCAGTCTGACAGTACAGATCCCATTTAAGAGTTTAATTGTTGATTTCTAGCCAATCTCACTAAGCACACAACGAAACCTTACTGGCCGTCAATCTTAGTAAACCGTTTGTGCCGGTTCATTGCCCTTCGATCAAGACCGTTTTCGTTTGATGTTACTGTAAGTGATCCACTTCTCAGCACCATATACTATCTCCTTCAGAAAGGTGTCAACTTTGTTAGATTCGATTCACAGAGAATTATTCGGTTCATGAGGTTTTTTCTCGTTAACTCGTGTGGCACCCATACATTGAGTTTCTTTGCATATCTGTTTTTTGTGCCATGTCGAGTTCTTGGACAATCGATACAGTGTTTGCATGATGGTCACACTCGACGATTTCCATTATTTTATCGACATTTTCGACAACTTGTCTTCTAGCAAGTATTTTCTCCTTGCTGGTGTCCATCTTTGATATGCTCTAAAACGCTGCTGAGTTAAGTGATCAACACTTCTCCCGTTCCATATTACTGTTATTCTCTAGAATAGTAATTTTGGCATTTTATCCAATACAGATTTAAAGTCATGCAGCTTTTCCTAATAAGATCAACCCTTGACTACCGTGCGCCGTGCACTCAGAAAGTACATTCTCCACTGTCTTTGCAAATTCTTTGAATTTCCTGCACCCAAATTGAAGGCCAACATGCAATGTTCCATTAATAGTTCTACTAGTAATCTGCGTCATATATTTTACGTACACGTATGATATTCGCAACTCTGCTCTTTGCTCATACCCAAAATCTGTTAACCTGACGAAGCAAGATTATTTCTTTTGCATACTAGTTAATTCTTTGTTACCACTTTTTCTGAAAGCGTTTTGGGAAGCCCTTTATAGCAAGTTCATCATCTATTTCATTCCATTCGATGCTCAAAACAGGTTATACCCAGTAAGTATGAACTTTCTTTTCTCTATCAGTCTTTTGATAGTCTTTTTACCACAGCCCCCCGTGATGCACGAAAGTAAGCCATGAAGACTGCTTGAAATTTTATTCTACTTCTATGAGGCCAAATATTTCGGCGTGAAACATCATGCAATGGTTCGACAATTTCAATGAACTTCTTAACTCTCGTTGAGCGAAGGAAATTACGACCCCCACACCAATCATTTTATAACCATTTGTAAAGGAGCAAGTGTCCAATAAAAGCCTCAAACATACTAGAAAATCACTTAAAACTCATTGGAAATTGGCTGTCAAACTGGCTCATAAAAGTGAATGAGCAAAAGTGTACGTAGGCTGCTATATATAGGTCTGGCCTAGGCAACACTAAGTGTTGCCAGGTGCAATCTACATTTCCACTGGAAAGTTTGACATTTTTTAGCATAACATCACTCAGAACGTTTTGTCATTTAATCGTTAATTGTTTTATTTACAGGGAATTAAAAATTCATCTTGGCCAAAAAATGGAATTAACTCGTGAACATTTTCGTGCGATCATTTTTCACAACTTTCGACGTGGATTATCACGACAAGAGTGCATCGATGAACTATGACTGTGACTATGTATGACTATGAAGCACCATCCTATAGCACTGTGAAAAACGAATTCAATCGTGGCCGACGCTCGCTCAAAGACGAATTCCGTGAAGGTCGCCCAAAAACAGCCGTTGTGCCAGAAAACATGGATGCCGTACGTGAACTGATAATGCAAGACCGTCATGTAACATACCTTCAGATAGAGGCATGCCTATGCATTTCTCCCACCAGCATACATTGGCCGTAAAAACGTTTGTTCTCGTTGGATCCCGCACAATTTGACAATCGCTCAAAAAAGGCTCGTGTGGATTGGTGTAAAGAAATGCTGAAAAAATACGATCGCGGTGCTTCAAAAGACGTTTATAAGATCGTCACAGGTGACGAATCATGGATCTATTCGTATGAGCGCGAAACAAAACAGCAATCGACCGTGTGGGTCTTCCAAGACGAGCCAAATCCAAAAAAAAAACCATTTTCTTTGATAAATATTCGTATTTTCATTTTTAGGCCAGAAATATATATAGCAGCCTACGCAAGCATGTCACATTCACTCTGAAGACAGAAACATGCCCAATACGGAAACTAAACAACATAATGGTCCCTCAAGCAAGCGAAGTTAAATTCCTTGGCATCTACCTTGATGGCGACTTACCTGGAAGAGCCATATTTCTGCTAAATTACAGCACCCCAAACTTAAAACCGCCAGCTTAAATTGATTAAAATTTCAGGCTTATGCTTTGATCATAAATTCCTTCTTGAAACCTTGAAATACCTATGGTAGACACATAAATGACAAACACCTGGCAAAAATATCTGTCGAAACTACAAAATCATCCGAATCCTGTAGCGAACGTTTTATCCAGCCCAGCAAGTCGAACTCGCCTTCGAAGAAGGGATCTGGCTGTATTTTAAAGAGTAGCGTTTTACCTGACGTCCATTGGTATTAATGGACTCTAAAACTTATTGTTGGGCTTAAATTAAGCAGATTCAATAAATAAATTTCCTTGATGTGTAACAAAAAAAAAATTATATGTTGAGTTTTGCCTGGACTTTACTGTAACTGCCAGAAGCTTTCTGAAATATAGCCTGTTTATATTCTTAAGGTTAACAGTTTACTACTGTGTACGAAGGTCTTACTTCTCAGCTGACTTAAGGCGTGTAGCTTCGCCGTAGTTATTTTTAGCAATTTTTAGCACATTAATATTATATTTTTTTATGCGTAGACCTTTATCACACCAAAGCACCAGAGAAAAAGTATTGACTTGATAAACATAGCTAAGATCCACCCCATGTTCAGTCTTCACGACAACTTGCTATCCAACCCATTCCTCAAGTACCTATTGCTTAGTTTCGATGGTATCTTTTATCTTTGGTTTTATCCAATTTGAAATTTGTACTTTCTAGGTATGTTTTAGCAGTGTTCCTAGTTATTTTTTATTCCAAGTTTCCCATTTACTAGAGATTCAGCAGTTATCAAATACCTATCGCTCTTGATAACCGAACATAGTTGCTCCCCCTTTTAACCTCATCAGCAATTCATTGCGGAGTTTGTTTTAATATGTAATCAATATTACTGTATTGTTGATTGAACGATTCAAACGATTTTTATTTATAATACAACATATTAATTACTATGAAATTCATGGCGAAAAAAGCATCAAACTCATATTGCAATATTTAATCTAAAAAAGGTGTTTTTTTCTATATATGAGATTTTTAAGTAATAAGTTAAGGTAAGAGAATGCCAGGCTCGGCTGGGCGCTAATAAATTCCATATGCCAGTATTAAAGCTTCGAATATTCTTTTCCAATGCGTTATTCGTCTTTTGCTTATCTGCGTAGACAAGCGACTTCACATAACCCGCGACGAGAGATAATTTGACCACAAAAAAAACCCTATACCGATTGTTTCGTTGGCTGTATAGCATGTAGCGCCGTCTTGTTGAAACCAAGAGTCGTCTAGATCAATATCCACCCACACTGAATTTTCTGGGATGTAATGGCGTCTCAACAATGACTTGTGGATTATCTTTAATTAGACAATTTTGTTTATTAACGTACCAATTCAACCAAAAGTGAGCCGCATGGTGAACACATTTTTTTGTAGGATCGGTGGCCACCCCCTTTTGGGTCCATTCACCGAACGTGCGATCCACTTGATGATTGTAAGGCTTTAATTCTTGCATGAACTGGATTTTGTATGCCCGCAAACCAAGACCCTTCCGCAAACTTTTTCATAAAGTGGATGGGCAATGCTCTAATTGTTGTGCTTGTCGGCGTGTAGACTTACTCCACAGCAGCACATACGTCTTGGGTGCGCACTGCACGTCATCTCTGAAGATGCGCATTATCTTCTAAAGTAAACGTGGTGCGAAATCGAGCCATGGTTGCTCGAATTACCGACGTTGCCGGATGGTTAGGTCGACCGAATATTGAATGTAGGGCTTGAACTAAATCTTTATTTTAGTAATAAATTTAGGTTGTTTGGTAGTTCACTATAAAATGGTAAGCCAAATTAGGTATAAATTCAGTGACAGCTTTCAAAAATACCAACTCCTAAAAAAGCATTGTCTCATTGAAAACCACACGTTTAAAAAAACACCCTTCACAAGCACTTTTTTGTTGAAAAATATTCTGAATTAAAATTGTAAAAGGATATATCACTGACAATGTAAACAATGGAAACGTTTAAATTAATAACATATTATGGATATTTACATACGATTATAATGATAACCTTTCAATGCCAGAAATACTTTTTTTAACAATTTATTTACAACTAAATTTCATACACAAACATATATAAATTCAAAAAATTAAAAAAAAACTATAACAAAATTAATAATAATGCATATTGAAAATACAGAAAAAAATTGAAGCACATATGTATAAATGTGTCTACATATTTCGCATAAAGCGATTACAACAGCTTGACAAATAATGAATGTAATATGTGAATTTATTTAATTAATTAACAAATTATACTGTCATGGAAAACATTTTTTTTTCGTTTATATATCATGAGACAAAAATTTGAAGTTCTGATTTCAATTCAAAATAATTAACAAAAATATTTTATTTGACACAGATATTTTTTAGTAAAGGGATAAAGCCACTCTAGAGGTTGAAAAATAGACTCATTTTTTTAAATTTATTTTAGGAATATAGGAAAAGGAATAGAATTTATATTTAACCATTTCATTGAACATATATTGAAGTATGAAAAAATATTCTTTAATTATTATTTTGTTGTTGTTGTTGTAGCGGCTAGCTAACCCCGCTTAGGGCAGGTATTGTTAATTTAAGTTGCCGAGGTCATCTAAGGGGAGGTCCAGGAAACGCGCTGTTTCGACGGGGTTGGACCAAAGGGAGAGGGGGGTTAGATGAGTTGGTTTAAGGGGGCATGTGAAGAGGTGGTTAGTGTCGTGTGGAGACTCTCCACATGCAGGGCATACGTTGGGCCGAGTCTGGATAAGTAGGATTTTGATTTTAAGTTGGTAGTGCTGCTGTCATATAATTACGCTTGTGTTTTATGATTTACAAAAAGTGCATGTGGCCATTTTTACAATGTTGGAAATTAATCAAAAAAGAGTTTTCACTAAATTTTGTTCTCACAGTGAATTTTCTGCTGCAGAATGTTCTCGGTAACCAGGCTCTGTTGAAAAAAAAAATGTTTATGGTACAAGTGGTACGTACAGCAAATCTGAAGAAGGAAGAGAATGTGTTGAAAACGAAAAAGGTGCGACAAAACTATAAAAACTTCACTTACTAAATATGGATTTTACATGCATCTGTCAATACTAGTTGGAAGATGTTTTGTAGCTGAGAAAAGTGCATATTTAAAAAAATTGTGAGCCAACAATTTACGGAAACTTTCATGACGATAATGCGCCTTCGCATCGAGCTGTGTAGTGAACGATTTTAAGATCAAAAACTCGTTCAATATTATCGATCAACCACAGTATTCACCGGATTTGGGCTCATGCGATTTTTTTTTTGTTTCCAAAACTCAAGTTACTACGCCGTGATACCCGTTTCGACTCGATTGAGGCCGTAAACGAAAATTCGCAGAGGGAACTGAAGCCTACTGATTTCAACAGCTGCTTCAAACAAACTGGTTAACAGATCGCGCTCATTTTTGGTATAGTAATTAAGGACAGTGCTGCCAAATTAAAGAAAAATTTTCAGCGCAGGCAGTTTAGGTAAATGACAATTTTCAGAAACTTTCCGGTTTTAATGTATATAAATATGGATATTTTAACAGGAATATTTAAGAGATATTGCTTATCATATAAAGACTTCTGTAGTTCGTCTTGAGAGGAGGATGAAAAAAGCACTCCTTTACATATGTATAACATAAAACTGTTGTAATATTCATCATAATGTAATCCGAACAATTAATTAAACGGGCTAATTAAAATTATGAAACAATACATATATACAAATAAATTTAATAAAACTACTTAAGCGTGCACTGTTAAAAACTAATAAATATTATGATTTTAAAATAATGCTTGCATACATTCATACATTTGTATTTACAAAAGCAAATATGTACACGTATATATTTATTTATGTACATACCTACATCTGTGTGGCGGATTATATTTCACACAAATTGGCTGGGTAGAAAATCAATAAATTAGCTGTAATTATGAATGCTAATTAAGCATTAAGCGTACCAACACACAAAGACACACCCTCCCACATGTACAAACACACACGCACAGAAAAAAAACAACCGTGAAAAACAATCAAATAACCATTTGATTATTAAACATAAAATGTTTGTGCAAATATTTGAATTTCGTATAATTGTATGGTAAAAGTTTATGAAATTCATTTGATTCAAAATAAAGCTATATAAATTGGTATAATCTTATACGTACGAGGGTTGGAGAGCAAAAATAAATGTTAATCAACGAAAAACACTTTATTTTTTTTCAAAATTTTCTCTATTAAAATCTATACACTTTTTCATGTGTCCTGTGTCCCCCACACATCAATCGCTTCTTCAGTGGCATTTTGGGATCGTTAAAATAACTTAGCGATAATTTTAATGATTTTAATATTCGCTGTAGTTATTTTAACTATGTGCTCTATTGCTTGATCTGCTGTCGCCGTAAACTACTCGACAAATTGCTTTTCGCCGCTGAGTAAATATTTTGAAGTTGTTACCTAAGCAAAAAAATAAGGATATTCATTGAAAATAACTGTCATGAGGCTGTATAAAAAATAAAAATCGTATTATAAATAAATATTTATTAAAAATAACTCTTATGAAGAAACGTAAAAAGTATTCCTTAAACGAAACAAAAGTTTTCGCACACAAAAAAAAAATAACTTGGAAAATAATAAACAAAAACCGCCTTACGATTCTTCAAAACTGGATGTTATCAACGCCCCGTTGGAGAGCAGTGGGGAATACTTTCGAGTCAGTCGTCCATAAGTCATCATTTGTTGGAGGCACTATTGGGGCTATAGACTGCATTCACGTGTCAATCATGAGCCTCAGAAATCATGAAGAAGCTTTTGTCAACCACATTGGTTACCATTCTGTTAATGTGGAAATAGTAATAAATTTGTTTCAATTGTTGTTATAGTATCACAGTTCATTATATTTTTAAATAGATACGTGTTCCTTATATCGTAAACGGTAAATGCTAAGTACTCAGGAGCGCGGTGCGATTTTTTTATTTGAGGCTCCTATACTACTCTCTAGTAGTAGTTTTGAGAGTAGCAACCATAACATGTTTTTGAGTTGGTAAACTTTAATACTTTATTAACCTTTTAGTCACCCTTTCCTCCCTTTTAATAAAAAGGAAATGCCAGTTGTCGATTATCGTTAAAAATGAGTTAGCGAATCGTTAGTGCAAGCGACACAAAATTCGCAAGATTTGCTTTCCGACAAATCATATCGATAAAAGTTGCTGCATTGTACTGAATTTATACGGTGCCAAGTGAATACTTTGCGATGAATGAGTCATCAAATCGATCTTTTGAGTGCTCAAAAGTGCAGTTGTTTCAGTCGATATACGAGATCATGCAATGTCATGGTAAAGAGTGTTTCTTGTTCAAGCGGTACGGTTGCGACATGTCCAGTTTTTCGAAACAAAAAACGGGGACCTGTTTGCTTAGATGTGCTCACAGTCGACTGCTTTTTACTTTTGGGCTCACGATTCATCACCTGTCAGAATATCTTGAAGCACCGCTATAGACTTTTTCTAGCATTTCTCCCGACAAATCGACGCGAACCTTTCTTTGAGCGATTGTCAAATTTTGTGGAGCCCAACGTAAACTTTTTTTTAAAGCCAAATGTTAATGTTGCAACATCAGTTTACGCACATCATCAATAGTTTCCGGAACAACAACTGAATTTGGAACTTCATAAAATTTGTCTTGGAGGGATCTACGATTTTTACTGAATTCACCATAACATTGATAAACACTGCTGTTCGATGGAAGGCTAAGGTTCAAGTCCTGGTTCGATCAACATCCAAAAATTATAGAAAATTAATTTAAATAAAAAATTAAGTTAAATTTCCTAATTGCGGTCGCCTCTTGGCAGGAAATGTCAAGCCCTCGGAGTGTAGCTCTGACATGATAAAATAGGTTCCGCAAATAAAAACCATCGCTGTTCGGAGGTGCTTAGTATAAATTATAGGTGTCTCCATTTGTAGGAAAAACATCAAGACGCAAATCAAAAATTGGAAGAGGAGCTCGGCCGAAAATCACTTCAGCGGTTACAAAGCTTTGTGAGTATGTATAACATCAAAAATGTCTAACTTCGCAAAGTAAGTTCCGAAAGTCCCGAAATATAAATGGCAACCCTCGTACTTACATATGTATGTACATACATGTACTTCAGTACGTTTGCTCATTTGAGTTTTCATTTCAATTTTATATACACACACATACCTATACATACATGTATGTACATATGTAAATAAATATGCATGCAAATGCTCATTTATTACACAGTTAGTTTATCATGGAATTATTGCAAATTATAGCCGGCAGCACAGCATGGTCGGTATCACGTTCAATAAATGCAAGCAAACCAGCAACAACAACAGCGAGTGCAGCGCATAAGTTGCAGCTAGAAAAAAAAGCGAAAAAACCTGAGTGAATAAGTGAATAGTTAACCAACCAAACGACTCAGCCAGCAAGCTAAATTAATTTAAATTTATATTGTTAAATAATTAATTTGTAAATGTATTATTTTGCATTTTATTTCGCGCGAGCGACACAGCGCACCAAACACGTACTCGTATTTATTTGTTTAGTATATATATATGGTATGTATGTATGTTTGTGCTGGTATGTGTGATATATATTTTCATTTGTTGTTGTTGACGGTAAAAGCGCTGACATTATGTTTATGCAATTATTAAAGTCTTTCGCCGAATTTTAATTGTTCAAATGCCAATTTAGCACAGTGGGATAAGTGTCGGCCAAAATGTGATTGATTTGAGATTTTTTTTCAATTTTAATTTATTTTTTTAGTTTTTTTGTTATATTAAAAAAGAAGATATAAAAACTGAGTAATAGAAAATAATTAAAAATAAAGCAGAAGTTTTAATGTCTAGTTGTTTACAGTAGACATCCAAATTAATCGTTTGGTTCCTTGGAAGCAGCTCAAAATATAAATATAATCATATAATCTTCTTTTGATGAACATCAGCCTTTGAAGTGGTTTGTTGCGCTTCCTCATGCTTGGACCATGATAGTTTTGCATTGACGTTATTGTACAATCCATTTTTCATACCCAGTTATGATTTGTTTTAAAACGGATCACATTCATTGCGTTGAAGATGCATATCACAAGCTTTGAATCAGCTTGTTAAATGAATTTTTTCAATTCATGTGGTACCCATATATCAAGTTTTTTTTTTACCAGTCCACGACGTCGAATATGACTATGATCTATTGATTTTGATATACTTAACTTCTCTCCAATCTCGCGCTCAGTTACCTGATGATCCGATTTGATTGAAGCCTTCATCAACTTCATCATCAACTTCACTTGGCCGACCTGAACGTGCCTTATCTTTGAGGGAAAAATCTCCCAAACGGAATTTGACAAACCAACTTGGACGCTGTGTTTATTTTAAGGCCTTATCACCATACAAATTATGCAAATAGAAAATTATGGAAATAATTTTAAGGAAATGCGAAAATGTTCTTTTGTGGGCTTCATATTAAAATTAACGCCAAACAAACAAATATAAAAAAAATTAAGCGTAGTTGCTTTCTGAAGCAAGCTAAAAAAAGATATACAATTGTATACAATAATAGTCACAAGCTGTTCAAAAAAATTGTCAACGCCGTCTGTATGAAAAATCGTATCGTTTTTAGTCACCATTGATACTAGCTCGACCACGGTGCACTCTACGACAGAATGACCGTCAATTGTTCTGTACTTGTTGCCGTTTTTGTTTTTGTTTTTTTTTTTTCAATTTTTAATTTTTTATATTTTCATTTTCGGTTGAAGTGATACAATTTCCCATTAATTCGCTAATAGTCAGTTGCAATCACGTTTGCCATATTTATTTAACAAAAACAATTATACATACTCATATACCTATGTATGCACATGAGACATCAAATGTACAAAAAACAATATAATATGGTATTTTTAAACATATCAGTATTTGTGTGTTTGTGTCAATGAGTACATTTGTGCATTGCAAATGACATAAATTGCTATTTGTTGTATTGTTTTAAGAATTTCACTCGAATTTATTCATTTTTCATATTTCATTGAGAGTGTCCAATTTTATATTTCATGGTCATTGTCTTTGCTGCGACAGCAAATGTTGATATTATTTATGTTGCTCGTGCTGCTTTTGCGGCGGCTGACGACTATTGTTCAAAAAAAAAAAAAATCACACACACACATGCATGCTTTTGTATACTCCAATTAAGTTGCAGTTTCGGTTTCTACTTCGCTCTTGGTTATATTTCAATTTTTCACATTTCCACTTTTTTTTTTGTAATTTTTATATGCTCACATATGTACATACATACGTACATTTGCATTATGTGAAAATTCAATTTGTTACAATTGTATTGTTGAATTTCTATTTTTTTTGCGAAACATTTTAATTGTGGCTAATTGTGTGCGCACATGGGTATAATAAAATATTTTCCAATGTATGTGTGTGTGTGTGTGTGTGTGTGTATGCAAACATTTATGTGAAAGCTCGTTTCGTACTGAATGAATTTAAACGGAAATTGAAATTTGCATAAGTCTATTATGCATATCGCCTTGTTTTGGTGTGTATATATATATATATTTTTTTTAATTTGGTTGACTATGAATATCTGACTCATTAAATGGCGCAATTAAAAGAAATATGCAATTTATCATATAATATTCACAATTGCAAAAGTTTGCAGGCGCTTGTTTTTAAATTCAAAAGCTACATGTGAGTTTATTTCATTTTATAAATAATAATCATTTCTTTAGTTTAGCACCAAAAAAATTCTACCCAACAGGTTAAGAAAATTGGGCCCATCATATGAATTAGTCTACAAATCTATATACATACATAAATGACTTTGTCCCGAATAACTGACGGATCAACCCAAATTTTTGATCGTAAAGAGGTGAAACTTAGAGAGTGTGTTCTGCTTCCGATAAGAAGAGATTTGCTTGGATGTGAACCTGGAACCAATCTCTTCGAAAAAATTTAATTTATTCAACCCTATTATTCATTTCGATTCGAAATTGTCTCCGTTCGTAAAATTTGCCATTCTGCGTTACGTTCCGTTTCGAACAATCTTCGAAATTTTTTTCGTTCGTAAAATTTGGCATTCCGTTTCGATCAATTTTCGAAATCTTCTCCATTCCTAAATTTGTCATTCTGCATTACGTTCCGTTTCGATCAATTTTCGAAACTCTCCGTTCAATAAACTTGCCATTCTGCGTTACGTTCCGTGTCGACCAATCTTCGAAACTTTCTCCGTTCGTAAAATTTGCCATTCTGCATTACGTTCCGTTTCGATAAATCTTCGAAAGTTTCTCCGTTCGTAAAATTTGTCTGCAGATGCTGAGGTTGGACCCAAATTTCTAGCCTTAACTTAATTAATTTTTTTTTCTTTACGTTTGTTTTTATTTTTTTATTTTTATTGTTTTTTCGTCTATGTAAAATCAATATTAAACTTTATAATATATAAGGATTATTTGTTTGTGAAAGCTGTGTACTAATTGTACTAATTTTTTTTTTACTAAAAAGAAAATATAAATCACCATATTTGTTTTCATTAAATTTTTTAAAAGAAGAGATTTTATTTATAAGTTTTTAATGTATGCAAAATCAATTTGTAAACAAACAGCTTTGCTGTGTTTCAACTTCACAAATTCATATACTAGCAGCTGATTTCGAAAATGTTTTCTCTCTCTCTTTCTCTTCTTCTTTCAATTCGTTCGTAACTCGGTATACCTAACTACGACAGCAGCGGAGTGTAGAGCGGGAACGTTATCGAAATGCTGAATAGGGATGATTTTTAAATCATTCGCTTATTAAAAGATTTTGTACATAGGTAGGTAGTTCTTCGCCTAAATTGACACTGAAAATATTTTTTTGACAGGGACCAGGGATGGCTCTTTGTCTAGAATAAACTGGGATAAAACTCAAATACTCAAATTCAATTTTTTAATTATTTTCTTTTCATATAGGTAATTTGCCGATATAATTTTCTTTACTTTAATCTTAAAAACATATCAGTAGTTTTCGATGGCCCTAACAATTTAAAAATATTCGTCGTTAAATTATCGATTTGTCAACTAGTTTACGACGAACGCTGATAAAGCGTTAGCGAAATCATTAAAATTATCGCTCCTCTTTATGATCTGAAAATCGTTATAATGCAATAGAGAATTCCGCCACTGATTCCGAGTGATTATCACATAAGAAAAAAGAGATCATAACCGATAATTAAGTATAGGATGCAGTTTCGGAGTATTTTGAAGAAGAATTGGACAACACGGTTAATTATTCATTTACTTTTGAAGGCTCTTATAAATGAATAGGATATCCATTTTTCCCTAAAAGCAATAGGGTTATCTATTTTTTGGTTTCAAAAGTACAGGGCTGTATTTTGACCTCTGTCAAACTTAACGGTTAAACCAAACATATTTTGATTTGGCTAAAGGTCAGGAATATATGTAAACGGAACGCTTAACAACCGTTTTTTTTTTATTTGAATGAAAAATAATTATGAATAATTACATTACATTAAAGGCAACTAGCAGCTGGGGCTGGGGCTATCGGCCGTTTAATGCGAAAAAAATGTTAAAACCTACCACAAAAATGGTGATTAAAAATTGATTACACTTAGTCTTTAGCTCACACTTCTTAGAAAACGACAATGGTGAGAATGTCGCTATCAATTCGTAGCGTTGAATCGTAAAACAACCACTTTTTGGCCCTGCCACATGCCACGCAACACGAGGAGATATGAATTTATTGCGAGTAAAATTTCCCGGCCGCGAAATCTCTCACATAAATGGTGCGATTAGACACCGTATGACTTTTTTTCGTGGGGCTAGGCCAAAGACCGTGTTTATATGGAGAAACCCTCAAAAAACTTCATAAGTACTTGAAAGCAAACATTGGTCAAGATATGACTGAGATACCACCCATACACGTATGTGCCAAAATGTCATTTGATTGATGAATATCAAGGTTCAGACTTTGTAATAAAAAAGAAAATTAATGAAAAACATTATTTTAAATTCATTTTATTTACGCTTATTTGCAAAACTTTAAAATGGATAACTCTGTACTATTATCCGTCTGTTTGTACTCAAACCAGCCTCTCCGTTTTTGATATAATATATTTTACCCGGTAAACAGCTGTATTTTCATACGGATTTGATCATTTTTACCAAATTCAAATATGAGGTTTTGAGTCAGGAGAATATCTTACACATATATCCCCCTTAAAACCGATTTGTGCAGATAGGAGGGTTTTGTTTAAAAATCCGACCGATGGATTACCGGCGGTGAAGAACTGATCAGGTGCATGCATCTACTTCTTTGCAAAATATGGTCGGATGAAAACATGACCGACCATTGGAACCTAAGTGTGCTCTGCCCAATCCACAAAAAACGTGATCTCACAGTCTGCGCCAATTACCCTTAGAATACGTGTCCTTAACATCGCATACAAGGTCCTATCATACCGTCAACAAACTGACTGGGTCTTATCAGTGCGGCTTCAGATCTGGAAAGTCAACCATTGACCAGATACTCACCATGCGCTAAATCTCGGAAAAGACCCGTGAAAAGAGGTTCGACATACACCACCTTTTCGTCGATATTAAAGCAGTCTTCCACAGCACGAAAAGAAGCTGCCTCTACGCCGCTATGTCTGAATTTGGTATTCCCGCGAAATTTATATAGTGATTTCTTATCTCATCGCAACCGTCCTATTACTACAGAAGCGTAGACGATATCAATATCTGATGAGTCGGCTTTAGGAATTTTCGAGAGAAAAGTTTTGCGAACGTTTTATGGTCCTTTGCGTATTGGCAGCAGCGCATACCGCAAACGATGGAACGATGAGCTGAACGAGCTACATATATGACGATATTGACATAGCCCAGCGAGTGAAGAGACAAGGGCTATACCGGCTAGGTCATTTCCTCCGAATGGATGAAAGCACTCCAGCTTTGAAAGTATTCGATGCGGTACCCACTGGTGGAAACAGAGGAATAGGAAGACCTCCACTACGTTGGGAGGATCAGGTGGATAGTGACCTGGCCTTACTTGGTATTTCCAACTGCCGCCAGACAGCGAAAAGAAGAGAGGAATGGCGCGAATCTTATGCAATACAAAAATTTATATTGTACATGAAAGTTACCAGGATTTCGGGATGGCCGAATACATCACTTCCATGCTGTTTTTCTTAATATTTTATTTATAGAAACGGCAAACTTGCAGCAATTAAGTATTTCTTTCAATAACAATATTTCGTAAAATAATGAGCCCTCACCTTTCTAAGGCGGATTGGATAAATTTGTGCAGCGAATTTTCGAAACCGTTGCGTTATTGGACGAAGAACTCACTCGTGCCTGAATGAACACTAAAATCAACTTAATATCTTTCACAGCAAATAAATATTTCGTACACTTCCTTAAGGAGTATTTCGCCCAAAGACCTTGGCACTGATAAAGTATATTTGGTCCAAGAACTGAAGCCTCATGACCATCCGATGCGTGATAGATAGTGATATATATTCGTATTTGATCGTCCTTTGACGATACTTTAGTATTTTTTTTTACTTTTTATTTAATATTGAATAAATTATTTTTTCAAATAAGCCTATCTTCGAAGTGAATTTACGCTCATGTTAAATAGAAATTCTGAAAAAAAAAAAATATTAAAAAAATTATTTTCGCATTTTTTAAATGCCTAGCGGTCCTATTTCTAGCAGCAAATTTGTAAATTTTACATGATATGAGTTGAACGGGTGCACATTCGCTGATTTGCCTACTCATTCGTAAATATTTGCGACGATATCAAAGCGCAATGCAAACGATTTGTCAAAGCGCCAAATGCCAAGCTGTGGAATGTCGATGCTCTCACCTACACACATACCTACACATGTTTACACATAAAATCAAGAATAAACATTTACGTACATAGGTATATATTTATATGTGCATAAACAGCCGTCGGTAATTGAATGCAACGACAAAAGGACAAACGAAACTGAAAGCTGAGCAATCGAGAAATGGAAGAAGACGAAAGAAATCCAATGAAAAATGCACTGAGAAGCAAACATAATAAAAACAATTAATAAAAAGGCTTGTGAATGCAGCATCAAGTAGCTATAACAATCAGCGTTGAAAGAGCAATGCAATGGGAAAAGAAAATCAAAAGTATAGGCAATGCAAAATTAAAATAAATTGCATATGAAGGAAAGAATGAGGCATGACAGATGTAAGCATATAGGTACATACATACATACTCATACTTATTTAGCTATTTTACGGTATTTAACAGTTATGCTTCAGTGAAACGGCCGCCAAAAGGCTCAAAGGCTGGAAGTAGACGGCAAATCTCAAGTGAGCTACGTCTGCAGCTACCCCAACAAAATGTCGCCCGGGAGGGCTTTCCACTACATGCTACATGCCACAGGGCGCTTGTGACGGTCGTTCGTTGCCTCCAAGCAATTGAATTTAATTTTCCACTTGTGTTTCTCTGCGCCACGACGGCCGTTTCTTGCTCGTTTTCGCTTTCGCTGGCAAAAGATAATATTATATGTATATATTTACGCAAATTACGCCAGGAACAAATGTGTATATGTATGTATTTCTGTATGAGAATGGGCGTGTATGTGTATTGCTTAATTGCAATTACAATTGAATTTTAATTAACGCGTTGTCAACAGGGAATGTCGCAGTCATTTAAGGGCATGACAGCAGGAGCAGCCGAAGCAGCAAAATATAAATATAGGTATATACCATACATGCATATGCGAAACAACAAATGCTGGTGGCAGACAGATTGCGCAAAAAATAATTGTTGCTCTATAAGATTGTACTGCGAATAAATTTGCCGCTTAAATGTTGCATGTTTTGCAAAAATCTGCTTCAATGTGAAGTTCGTGCTCACATCCCGCACTCTCACTCCATTAGAGCGACAATAATCATGATTCCCCTTAAGTTAGCCCTGCCCTTGTTTACAAGTCGTTATTAGTGCCAGAATCGTGGTCTTTCTTCATGCAGTTCTATCTTATCTTTGCTCCCAGAATCGTCACTCTCATCTCCAAGCGAAATCCTGTATTTAAAGACGATCCAGGATCTACTTTCGAGCCTTTAAATAACTATTTATAATTAGTAATAGAAGCTGGAGGTCCGTGGACGCGAGACAAGTTCCAAACCCTATGCATGACATAAAATCAGACCTTCGCAGGCATCTCTTTAATCGCTTGGGGTAGTTCTGCTGTAACAAACTTTCAGCTAGAAAGCAAAGGTTTTTTGCCTTTTCTGTTACTGTGTAAATCATCGTCGTGAATTGTATACTAGTATATTCTTCTTAAGGTTTGAGACATTAGACTTTGAATTTTATTTACACGTAGACTAGATTTAGTACTAAGCCCCAAAGTTGGATCCCAAAAGTCCAAGATAGCTTTATAAGTATATTAAAAAGTATTACCTAGTTTTCTAAGCTAAGTCTCGACTTAAACCAATAAATCCATTTAGCTCAGTCAAAAGACTCAGTCCAGACTGAAGATACAATATTTTGCACCCAGGTGGAAGATGTGCTTTGTGCGTGACGTAGACTTCCGATAAAAAGAATTTGCAAAAACTCTACCTCTAAGAGGGTCAAAATGGCAGAAAAAGTTCGCGCGGAACAACGTTACGAATAAGGAAGCGAAGAATATGGGTCTGGTAGTGAACGAGGATAAAACGAAATACTTGCTCACACCAAATAAACGGTCAGCGCATTCGTGTCTTGGCTCCTACATCACTGTTGGCAGACATTATTTTGAAGGCTTAGCTAGTTTCGCCTATCTAGGGACCAGCGTTATCACCAAAAACAATGAAATCCAACGCAGAATCACTTTTGTCAACAGGTGCTACTTTTGATTAAGTAGGCAATTGAAAAGTAAAGTCCTCTCTCAACCAACACAGACCAAATTCTACAAGTCCCTCGTCATTCGACATGACGAGTTTGAACAGAAAGGTTTTGCGGAAAATCTTGGGTCCTTTGCGACATTGATAAAGTTCAGCGTATCAAGAGACCACGGGTACCTTGCCTAGGTGATGTTGTCCAAAGGGATGAAAACACTCCAGCTTTAAAAGTAAAGAAGGACTTGGTTCCACTTGGCGACAAGAATAAACGAATGGCATTTACTTTTGTTAATTCACGTAAATGGTGTCTACGTCAATAGATAAAACGGAAAACTCCTAAATTCGACACATAGACAATGTCGGTTAGAAGTTGAGTTCAAGATTTTGATTGAATATTCTCGAGCAGCTTGAGTACTCTCATACTCGTTTATTGTTTATTGGTCTACTTTTTTGACTTTTCTCTCAGAACTTTTTTCTATAACTTTAAA
>JAWMAG010000020.1:8982500-9090000 GCA_037013455.1 Ceratitis rosa | reverse complement strand
GAAGAGGAAGACCTCCACTCCGTTGGAAGGATCAGGTGGATAGCGACCTGGTTTCTCTTGGTATTTCCAACTGGCGCCAAACAGCGAAAAGAAGAGATGAATGGGCACGTTGTAATTGATTCGGCTATAATCGCATAAGCGGTGCAAACGCCAATAAAGAAGAAGAAGATATATATAATTCTTGTTAAACAAAAGATCTCTAATTGGTTGAAACATTAGAAAATGTTATCGTTTGAGTAATCAAAATAAATTTTACATCGTATTTAACCAAAACGAAGGGCTGTCGTTAATGTTACATCGTTAACAGATAATGTTAAGCGTTAAAATTGAAGTGTGCTGTTAATAACATATCAAGCGGCCATTTTAAAATTAACGTTAACGATAAGTTACAACATTAACAATTTCCTTTCGTTCCGTTAACATGTTAACGAAACAAAAATTTTTCGGTAAGCTTATTTGTCAGGTTACCAAAACGAGAGGCCATCGTTTTCTCTGATTTACATCTTCTAAATATAGGAATTTATTCATTTATATTTTTTCATATATTTAATGACACTATTTAATCTGTCTCATGTGACCATTTAGAATAGGTATTTCGGGCCATTCCGTTTTCAATTCCAAATTCCATTTAATTTTTACGATCGAATGCTTGAAAAACATTTTTCAAATACGTAACTAATTGGCTAGCAAAATAAATTGAGTTAGTAATACTTAAATAAAACAATAATAAAAAAAACACACACACATACAATTTGAACGAAAGAAATGAGAAAATTAAAAGATAAGTAGTAGAAAACTATTGGAAAATTGCCGTGGCAGCATATTTTAAATGGGGCTATAAAAACCACATACAATTAAGTGAGTAAAAAGTGCCACGAATGTGTACGCATAAAATCCATCAACGAGATAAATACGAGAAGCTACAAGACAAGAGCCAAATGAATTAATACATGGGCTCATATTATATGCAGAGCAAAAGGGAGGGGCGAGAAATGGGCAGTTGTCAGTCACGCACAAAATGATTGAAATGGATTTTTATTAATTTTTATGTTTGTGCTCCCCCACTTGCCACGACTGCTGCTGCTGCTGCTGCTGCTGCTGGTGATGCTACGCCTGCTTATGCTATGCAGCCCCACCACTCCTGCGCTGGTTAATCGAGTTTATTAATAAATTTCATATGTTCTTTGATGCTGCTTCTTCAACATGATTTTTTTTTTCTCGAAAACATTGCGTGTTGGTTTGCTATTTTCATTTCATTTCCACTTATCATTGCTTTCTTCTTAATAACCAAAATTAGCGTGTGGAGGCTATGGTGTGCATGGCCAGCATCACTTTGAGGATGCCTCCTTACTCATGTCTTACTCAAGCACTCGCTGACAAAGCAAAAGTTACAAGATATTTTCAGAATTATGATTTATTTGATTGCCACCCAGCCATTGGGAGCACAGCCAGCGCGCGCTGGCTTGCTTGTTGGGCGACTTAGTAGCACACAGGCGGGAATGGCACTTGCTTTTTGTGGGCTACAAAGCGTTGTAGCAGGTGATGAGTGACGTGTTGGAACTCACTACTCAATTTTCCACTAATTTAATTTTCAAGTGTTTTCCGAAAATCTGATTTTCCTGTTCCATTTCAAGTTACACTTTGCTGGCTGTCTCCCTTCCTGCCCCTTTTGGAAGGGGAGTCGAAGACATTTCATTTTTTTCTGCTTATTTTGTCTTTGCCCTTGGTGTGTCCCAATTGGTGTCAACCTGATGTGGTCGCTATTAACATATCTATCTATCTATTTATGTATGTGCGTGTGTACACTTGCAGTACCCAACCAATTATTTGGTGTTGGAAAAAATGCAATGAAATGTCTAACTAAGCAAATGCATTAATTTATTTTGAGCCACTCATCAAGAATTTCGTTATTGCATGCCAATGTGATTCGGAGTGGGAAATTGGAAGATGTTAATTATAAAGGGTGTCACTTTTAGGAGAGACGAACTAGTTGGTTTTACTCTTAATATTTGGTAAACTGATGACTCCAGACCTTTTTGAAATCCGCTTTGTTTGAAAACTTTGCTAAAAAAATACGATAGCGATGATATTTTGGAATAAATCCGACAGAATGAAGAGAAGAATGAGAATTATCCCATCTTAAGATCGTAGAACGTGCATGAGTTGAGTTGAATTGATGCGTCTGCTGGTCATATATAGAATGGTTCTTGCTCATCTGCCGTGCAGTTACCTGGGATGTCACTGCGTGCGGTTAGCCAGACAATGCCTGTGTTGCATTTAATTGATAGTTTTATTAGATATAGTCACTCGGCGACTTGCATGATTTCAAAAAGTTCTACTTAGAAGACGCTGCAGTGGTCTGATAGTCTCATGCTCATATTTATTGAGAGCATTGGAGAGTGAATTCCACAGCCCACTTTTCCATTCCGTCTGTAAAGATGACTATGGCCCTCTGTTCGAGGGCGTTAAGGTTTTCCTATTTATTTCTGTTCGGCATTTTCGTCAAGAAAAGTTTGTCGAAACACACACTGGAGGTGGCACTTTCCTTACTTGTTCTTACAGTAATAAGCTCAAGTATTGAACCTAACTGAATTTTCGAGCCAGCATGGATATGGTCATTTTCTCAAGATCTTCACAGTCGCACATTTCAGGCTCTCTCTCACTTTTTAGATGCAAAATGCGCCTTACTTTCCTCTTCAACTCTAGGTATCTTTTACCCATACCGTTGGTGTTGTGGTCGACGGTAGAAGCTTGAAATGCGTGTTCTCAGAGAGCAGGAATATAAGTAGAGTAATAAACTGTCAACTTTAGGACCCCGAAAAGTACGCACTGGGAACGTGTCTTCCATCTATTACGACATGGGCGATCTGGGTTTCAGTTTTTCGATCCGGTGACAGCCAAGAAGCTTGATGAGATTTTTGTTTGTGTCGATCAGCTTCAGCCTGTTTATAGATGTATCGCCGCGAACAGTGAAATTTCCGGCAGTTCTGCGAAAGATACCTTCTTAGCCCATCCTTGCGTTAAAAGCTTCAACCGAGACGGCGACAGCGCTCATAGAAAGCATATTTGGCCCAGGACTTTCCAGGTGCATACGTGTATCCTTAAGTCATAGTATTTAACACGGTTGCAGTGGTCGCCATATAAATTGGATTTTCCGATTCGAGGGTGGTTTCTACGTGGCAGGTTCCGAACCTAGTGCACAACCTCGGTGGGCGAGAGGGTTTACATTTCACACATTTATATAGCAAGTCGTTTACTTCAAGACCAAAGTCCACTCGCAACCATATCTCTAGTGAATAGACACTGTAGTTGAACTTCAGATAATCCTTAAGCCAAATATGTCGTAGTGGCTCCACTGAAACTTCGTCTCCTTTAGTCGTGACTCAAGGCCATAAGTATGGTCCTGCGTCAGTAACTGCGTACCTAGAAGAATCGCTTAGTAGAAATATAATAAAGAAAACATGGCATTAAAGAGATCTACTGTGTAAAAATAGAAATATTAAAACGAGGGGTTTATATTGTAAGACCTTGTTAAAATTCAAAATAGTACTGAATGGTGAAAGGTGAGCACAACAAGTTACAGATAATTTGCATAAGGCACGACCGTCGAGGTCAATTATCTGCCCAATGTCGACGCGCAGGCTAAAAGAAAGTTTGCGAAGTCGCCTATCAAGAGATAGAAAAGTTTCACGAAGAGATGACATGATGACGATGGTATGCTTTTATATCAAATACTGCCAAATTCTACAATCATAATCGTTATTACATTTGACAAGGTTCTGAGGAGGAGTAGACGACAACAAACAAGCTTTCACACGATGGACCAGCTATAGTTGAACTTTGCTCTACAACCCCATTCCAGACTATATTTAAGATTAAGATTATGTAAGTTTCTCAACAAATTAAGACACCCATTAAACGACAACCCATTAGCAGCAAGCAGAACCCCACCTACAGTAATTTCAGTTTTGTTGCACGCAAACAAACACAAATGTACGTATCTGCCGCTACAAATATTCTAAAAATAGCACGGAATGTCACTGCATAGACAAACACGAAGAGCAGTGAAGAGGAGAGCAGAGCGTTCTACTTGTTTATGCACTTCTTCTGCACGGCCCGCGAAGAGTAGTGAAAATGAAAATTCAATTTTCCACTCAAATGCAAATGCCGCATCAATCCTGTAGATGTGTCTCAAGGAATGTAAGCGATTTGTTGTGTTAGACATATAAGACAAAAGTCACATTGCGTTGAAGACCCCACCTCAGTGACAGCCAATGCAAAACACAACAACTAAATGCACGTCTCGCTAGGAAGCTGGGAGTCAGAAGTCAGGAGCTGGCGAATGTCGTATTTATGTTGCAAATAAATGCAAAACTCCATGACAATATCAAATAAATGGAGTGTGTACGTACGTGTGTTTGTGTGGGGGTAACATTAGCTTGAAAAGTGGCACTCCCGCGGGCAGATAGACAGATTGGTAAGCGACTGGAAAGACGACTGCGAGTAGACAAACTGTTGGACGGAATAAAATGAGGGACAAACGGCGGTTTGGACGCATTAAGAAAGGGTGAACGGACGGCGAATATATAGGCGCTGGATGAACGGCTGGCCTTTGGGTTGGAAAGAAGAAAACATTTCATGGGACAACGACAGCAGCAACAAATAATAATAGCAACATGCGTTACACAAAGAATTGGCGCATTACCCGCGCCCTAAAGAACTCATGCTGCAATCCATCCACAGTTAAAGTAGACCAGAAGACAGTGCGTGGCATCCAAGGGTGATAACAATGACAGTGCGTTAAAGTGGCTGCCGCTGCATTGCTATTGTGCCATCTTCTGTTCTTTTGCGGCTCTACTACTAGTGAAACCTTGAGTTACAATGTATGTATGTATGTATAACTGTGTAAGTGCGTTTCTTTCTCTTTCATTTGGTGTGTATGCCACAACTAAATGCATTTGCCAGCTGCCACTTGGCTACTTTAGCTTGGTGGCTGGTTGTCTTCGCTCTTGCGGTTGGCATTACCGTCAGCCGGGTGTACACGCATTGTTGCCCAACTGAGCAATGTTGGCAATTAAAATGTTGTCGTCTACGTTGGCCCGCCCAACAGTCGGATATGAGTAGGTACTAATCGCACTTGCAACAACACCAACAACAAGTCCCAAACGAATGCGCTCAATTTCGCATTTGTCTCTTTGATTATGCTAATAGTTTTGTATTTGTTTTTGTCATTTCTTTTTACTGTTTGCTTTCATACTTATTTACAAATGTATTTATGTATGTATACATGTATGTGTACCTTGAGATTAATTTTCTATTTATAGTTTTAAATTATCACTTGGAACTTCTGCGCTGAATTTCATCGGACTTAATTTATGTAGATACTCTTTGATATCTTTGCCAAAAGATACGCAGGCAAAACGGTTGATGGAAATATATTTCTGCAGATTAGAGAATTGTGTATGTCTTAAAATCAGACCGCATGACATTACCAAAAGCTCCCAGTCAGAAGAATGGTCGAGAAGGTAACAATCGGTGCCACTCCAGCGCTAAGAACCCGACTATCATTAGATGTAGAAAGTGTACAGATAAAGAGCTAGATCAGCCACGTGAATCCTGAGATCAATACTGGACTCGTGGTTACCCAAAGGAAATACTGCGTTAAAGGAGTATCTGCATGACACTAAGGTCTTACTCGTATTGAGATTTGCTATTAAGCACTCCTCTTCCTTTGGTTCGAGCCTCTCGAAATAGCGTATCATCTAATATTCTTGTGAGATGACCTCGATAACACCGACCAGCATCCCTAGTAAGGTTAATGAGCTTACGAAAACAACAACAACAACTACAAAGAGTAAATGTGCTGAAACAAAAAGTGACAGCAACAAGAGTCGTTGAAGGTGACCAGCTATGTATTTTCGCTCGAAGGGACATAAGCCGCAAATATGGGGCTACTAGAAGTTTCTGTAAGAGCAGATTTTCTATTGGTAATGCCAAAAAATGTTTCTTGTATGTACGGCTCAAAATTTCCCGTTTGGCTTGCTTTGGTTTGGTTTTGGTAACGCACCCTCGAATGGTGACTCCATACTCATTACAAATGTGCTACCCTCAACTCTTTCCCAGCAAACCTATATGGGAAACTCCATGCGAGCTGCAGCGCCATAAGACTGAAGGTAACTCAACCATGAAGAAACCGCACAGGATACTCTCGGAAAAGGTGAATTACACCGTAGCCGTCTTCCGTTGTTGAGTTTACTCTTAAAAGCTTGCTCGCCACGAAAATGGAAAAACGAAATCAAGAGAGAGATAGCTTCGGAAATGTACGTTAAAATTGTAAAAGTGCATGGTGATAGTGCTCTTAGTCATGCCCAGATGTTTCCATGGCATAATCAGTTTAAGGAAGGGCCCAGACATCGCTCGTAACTGGATCCTTCACCACGACAACGCACCGTGCCACACCGCCCTCAGCGTGTCCCAGTATTTGGCCTCTAAAGGGATTGCCGTGTTGCAACAACCGCCTTATTCGCCCGATCTGTCACCCTGTGACTTTTTATTTGTTCGCTTGAACAAAATCGGTGGTCAAAGAAACCCATTTTGAGTCGATTGAGGACATCCAGGCGGCCGTGACGAGGGTACTCGCGAACATCCCAGTCGAAGGGTTCCAGAAATGTTACGAAACATGGAAAACGCGCTGGAATCGTTGTATAGCTGCCCAAGGGGACTACTTTGAAGGAGATGTCAGAGTTGTAGAATCATTTTGAAATATACGGTTTTTATGGAATCAGTCTCATTACTTAATTTTCACAGCTCGTACATACGAGCACTGTGGTGGATCAACGTATTAAACAAGTAGCATTCGTATTTAAATTTAAGCGATGAGAGCTCCCCCACTAAAAGCTATCGAAATTTTATGAGCACTAAAAAAGATAAAAAAAAATCTCCTTGATCCTCGTCCCTCATCGGGTCTGGCAGAGTAAGTTAGCAGGCCATACGAGTATATAATAGGTATACTCGTATAATAAAAGTAATGCCTAATGCTCGACTTTCAGCCATTAAAAAATACATATGTGTATATAATTAGCGAATGTATGTATGTACGTGTATACGTTAAATTAGTTTTTATTTATAGGTTTTTATGCCACAAAATACTTGAATACGATTTAACACACATTCTATAAAATTGCTATACTCCAAAGCGTTCTCCCATTTTTAAACGCCTTTTCTCGTTCGCGTTGACTATAAAACAAATTGCAATTAAAATGATAATAATTACGTTGAGTTATCGCTGCATTTAATTGCAAGTGACATTCATAGCGGCCCCATTGGCAGTAGCAATCATTAGTCAGTGGTCGGTAGTTAGCAGTCAGTCAGGTTGTCTTGTATGTATTAGACGTGGCAAGTTGAGAAACTGGCTACTGCGTAAGATGATTTGCCGACGGGTGCGCACTTCATTTATAGCCATAAATTTGCCAATCAATGATGCTCAATGGCGACATGAAAAAAGTTCGGTGGCAAGAGACTGATTATTTAAGGCATCCAAAGAGATATGAATCCATAAATATGGCTCCTCCAGAGAACGTCGGGATAATAGGAAAAAGTGGGGGTAGAATATCTACACGTATTCTGCTCACCAGGAAATATAGATCTATCCATTGGATATAAAAGTTCGTTCGGTTTTTATCTAAAAGATGGTGTTATTGTCCATAGTACTAGTGTTACGTGTCGCATTATGTCATACTATACGGCGTTGAAAACGTGTTTATTCGCGCTAAAAGTTTGTCTTTGACAGTTTTTCTATTGATTGACTCAGTACGTTGTGAGCGCTCGTCAAAGATGGACACCAGCAAAGAGAAAATTCGCTATATTTTAAAATTTTTCTTCGATCAAGGCAAAAAAGCAGCCAAATCGGCTGAAAAAATTAATTTAGTTCATGGGACCGATATTGTAAACGAGCGTGTAGCACAAAAGTGGTTTGCTAAGTTCCGTTCCGATAATTTCGATGTCAAAGATGCACCACGCGTCCGGAAGAAAGAAGCTCGATGTTTGGGTGCCACACGAACTAACGCAAAAAAACATGATGAACCGAATTTTCATCTGCGAATCGCTGCTGAATAGCAACAAAATCGACCCTTTACTGAAGCGTTTGGTGACTGACTATGAAAAGTGGATTACTTACGACAACGTCAAGCGAAATCAGTCGTGGTCGAAACGCGGTGAGCCTGCGGAAAAGGTGGCCAAGTCAGGATTGATGGCCAGGAAGGTTTTGCAAGGAATCATCTACTATGAGCTGCTCCCCTATAGCCAAACGCTTAATTCGGCCCTCTACTGCCAACAACTGGATCGCTTGAAGGTAGCACTCATCCAGAAGAGGCCATCTTTGATCAACAGAGGCCGAATTGTGATCCATCAGGAGAACGCCAGGCCACACACGTCTTTGGTGATGCGCCAGAAGCTCCAAGAGCTCGGTGATTACCATCTTTTCCTATCCATGGCGAACGCGCTTAATGGTGAGATGTTCGCCTCAAGAGAGGCCTATTCCTGTGTTGAATCACCTTTAAATTTGTTTGCCGAAAACCCTTAACTTTGATTGATGTTTTCACAGCTGGAGGGTTTTCAACCAATTGGGAAGACATGACCTAGCAAGCGCAGCCGCTGCTACATAGAGTTTAGTTTTTGTTCATCGAGAGAGTATTTTACCTTTCAATTGCCTACTCAGTCCAAAATAACACCTGTTTGTAAGAGTCGGCTTGCTTCTTTGACCAACCTGGAGAAAGCAGATGGAGGATGAAACCTGATGGTTTAAGCTTTTGTGCAATCACAATGGGCCTAAGTCAGGCCTAGGTGAATCCGACATGACAGAACGGTAGCCACTGCAACCTAATCTAATCTAAAGAAAGAGAAAGAGAAAGATAAAGAGAAAGAGAAAGAGAAAGAGAAAGAGAAAGAGAAAGAGAAAGAGAAAGAGAAAGAGAAAGAGAAAGAGAAAGAGAAAGAGAAAGAGAAAGAGAAAGAGAAAGAGAAAGAGAAAGAGAAAGAGAAAGAGAAAGAGAAAGAGAAAGAGAAAGAGAAAGAGAAAGAGAAAGAGAAAGAGAAAGAGAAAGAGAAAGAGAAAGAGAAAGAGAAAAAAAAGGGAAAGGGAAAGAGACAGATAAAGATTAAGGGAGGAAGAAACATAAGCAATATATTTAGATTCTTCGGATTTGCGAGCTTACGAGAGAGAAGTTTTGCGGAAGATTTCCGTATGAGCGTCGGCGAATACCACAGAGAATGGAACGATGAACTGTTTGAGATATGCGAGGATATTGACAGGGATCAGCGAAAGAAGTGACTAGGTTATGAAGTACAGATAGATCAAAATATTACAGCTTTTAAGGTATTTAATGTAGTACCCGCTGCTGGAAGTAGTGGAAAAAGAATACCTCTACTCAGTTGGAAGCGTCTGGTGGAACGCAACAAGGTTTCACTTCGCTTTCCCATCTATCACGAAAGAAAAACGACTTGTGCACTTTATTCGACACGCGTGTGGTTAGCATTACGTACTGGCATTCGAAAGGCCAGGGCTAAAATCATCCTACGACCGACATCCAAAAAGTTACATAAAAAATTAAGTTAAATTTTCTAATTGCGGTCGCCCCTCGGCAGGGACTGTCAACCGCACATGAAATTAAGGCTCCTCATAAAAAATCAGCCGTTCGGAAGTGGCTTAGTATAAACTGTATGTCCTTCCAATTGTTGGAAAAACATCAAGACGCATAAGCACATATTGGTGGAGGAGCTCGGTCGAAATCGCTTCAGCGGTTACCCGCGGTAAGGGATACCTGTCGTAAGATGCGACTAAAATCCAAGCGACTGTCGGGTCTGTATAATGGCCAAGAACTGTCACTCGCGCACACTCCCTAAAAATTACCTTGAGGAATATTTTTGCATTTACAACAACAACACCAACATTATTAAAGCAGTCTACATACATAAATGGTTCTTTTTTCTTAAAAAAAAAACAAGCTATGTAGTCGATCTTTTATCGGTTCCATAACAAAATCTGCCACTTTACAGCTCCTATTAAACTATATATCCTCCGCTACTGGTACACAATTGTGTGAGCTCTTTTTGATCTGTATGCCATTGGCTTGAGTTTTATTATAATTTTAATTATTATGACTTTTTTGCTGCTACTGGGAATACAAACGATCAACGACAACTGCCACTGCTACTGCAGTGTTTGCTGCACTGCTGCACCCATCAGCCTGCATGCACTGCAACAGCCAATCATCCATCTTCCCTAACATTTTTACAATGTGTTAATTTATTTTTAATTTTTTATTATTATTATTTATCTTTGCCGCGATCGTCGCCAGACGCCAGTACGAGAATGACAAGTTTTCTGCTGCCGCTGCAAAGAATGCATGCCACAAGGCGAGGACTGTGCGTTAACCCCTCCGCTCTTTCCTTAAATGGAACGCAAATCTGTGATGTGGCGGTGTGCAGTTGGCGCAACTTGATCTATTAGGGCTGCTGTCACTGACATACATTCATACTGTTTTATGCCACTTTATGTTGCATGTTCCGCATGCCAACGCATTTATGGCTTGCATTTGTTGTTTTTGTTACCATTAGCATCCCGAATGCATCACGCTGTGCGCTTCTGACTCGCTCCATGCAGAAGGCGCAAAAATTACTTGAGTTCCTCAGTTGACTGCAATTAATATGATTTTTATGTTCTAATGACACTCGTCGCATTTTATTTCCTTTTCCATTCCACTTGAGTACTGCTTTTAACAACAACAAAAATATTAAAAACAAAAACAAAAGCAAACCAACAAATACTTTGACGTATAGTGATGAGGTGGCGGTAAATATTGGCACAATTGAAAAATGCTGCCAGAGTCACGAGTTTTCCAAGTTGTAAAAATGCCATTAAATTGGCTTAGACAAAGACAAACAAATAAAAGAGACCAACAGACATAAATACCTACTAGGGTGAGTGCATTTGGATTTAGCTAAACGATAAACTCGAAAATTGGGTTGTTCTGCTGACGACCTATGTAAAAAATTACCAAGCAGAACAGACTATATCTCAAACGGATCCCTGGTTATATAGGGGGAAGTTGTAAGACGAACTTAATGTCACTTAATCTTGAAAGTTTAGTGTTTGCGGCGCTGGGTTCTAGATGAAGTTCACACAAATGAGGAAAGTTTCTTTTAAATATCACCAGGGTAGCTGAAACGCATTTTTGTTGGAGGGGAAACCCGAATGAGAAGCCCATCTTTTAAAGACGATCCCTGTAAACGATTCAAACATCACGATTTTAGAGTATGGGCCTGGAGTACACTCCTTTAATTAGGATGGTACCACTGCTCGCCTGGCCGATGTCGTCGTACGATTGAAGATTGACATCAACGAAGTCCAAGAAGGAGATGAGTCTTTGTGAAATCTATCGCAGCAGTCATAAAGAAATTTAGTGTTAGATTTTTGGTTGGAGAGAGATTCTGAATACTGGCCACAATCCACATAAACGGAAGACATCCAGTATTCTGTATGTGCGTACGTACCGAGTACGAAGCAGCGAAGATACTCACCAGCCTCTGTGCGAGCAGCTAAGAATGCCTGTTAAAAACAAAAGAAAAGGTCGCAGAGCACCAGTCGACTTTATACTCTCCTTTCACTCTTGCTTTCTGAGAGCATTCCTCAGTAACTCGATGTAAGAGAACGATGTAGAATGCATGCCGGGTGGGATAGAGAGCTGGCGCAAGGCGCTTTTGCGGACAATAAAAAGAAATAGGACGGAAAGTGGGAATACTTAGAGCTGGGGAAGCTGACTGACAAGAGTAATGGTCGAAAACTCTATAAAAATATACGGCGACTCACAGAAGGTTTCAATACCAGAGCATACACATGCAGGAACAAAGGAGATAATCTGGTGACCGAAGTCCAGAGCATACTCAGTCGATGGTGGGAACACTTCGCACTCATCAACAACTCGATAAATACTACTGTGAGACGGTGTTTTAATCTACCCAAGAACAGCAGATAATAAAATTTTATGCTTTCGGTAAGGTCGAAAAAAGGCTTGTAAGATAAGAATTAGTAAAGAAAAAAGATTGCTTAGTAATGTTGCGAGCGACCGCGACCCGCGCTGAGTGGAAAAGATACCAAATGTGAAGCCGGAAGCCACATAAATTAGCCGAAAGCAAAATCAAGGACTGAAATTCGTGGGTATGAGAAGTTGGAAAAGCAGGCCGACAGGGGTAGAGGTTACAGGACCAATGCCCAAAGTATACTAAATTCATAGAAGGAACACTTCTCCAACTTTCTGAAAAGCGGTGAACATGAAAAACCAGAAAATGACTGATTCGAACTTACCAACGTGGCTTCAGACCTGGCACATCCACATTTGATCAGATATTCACTACGCAACGAATCTTGTGAAAGACTCGCGGGAAACTCAAAACTTAGACGGCTTTGTAAGCCAACGCTGAGCAACACCGAAAGTTCTATCAGAATAAGTGAGATGAATGGGTCTGGTAGTAAAAGAAAACCAGACGAAATGTCTCCTGTAATGAAACAAACAATCCATAAACTCTCGACGCGTTGCCCGCGTTACTGTTGATAGTCTTAACTTTGAATTCGTCAACAGGGGCTACTTTGGACTTAGTAGGCAATTGCAAAGTAAACTCTTCTCTCGACGAACTTATTATACCCGCCCTACTATATGGTGAAGAATGATAGGCGAGGTGGCCGTTGGAGTTTTCAATAAAACAAATTATGGGCATATCCACATTGTCAACGGCGAAGCAAGAGATATACGTCAACATTCACATAGTTCAGAGACAACGGCTACACTGGCAGGTCGTGTCGTTTGTATGATCAGGTGGAGAGGGACCTAGCTTCACTTAGTACTTTAATTAACGCCCAACGGTTAAATGAAAAAACAAATAGCACTCCATTGTTAACACGCCTATAATCACATAAGTGGTGTTTACACAAACAAAAATGAGTAATGATAAGATTGACAAAATCATATACTTCTTATAGCACTAGATAAGCATAGAGGCGATTTTCAATCGTACTTCTCAACCGATTTGCGATGTGCGTCTTTATATTAAGGTGCCATTTTCTTAAGCACTTCTACAGAAGGCTACAGAAACATATTTAGGAAAGAATCCACAAAAGTATATATAATTGGTACTTTGCAACCGCAAACCTACAATTTATTCTAAGCCGCCTTCGAACAGCCGAAGGATTTTTATGAGGAGCCTTTATTTCATAAAGAAAATACACTCGGAAAACTTGACATTCAGTACATTTCTATAATTTTGGATGTTGGTCGAACCAGGACACGAACCCTGGTCTTTAGAATAGCAGTACGTAACTTCTACGTACAGGCGGAGGTTGTATATCTAGGTATAAGTCCTGAAGAGTCTGTTCCCAGAGTACGCTACATAATTGGAAGGTTTTATTTATCAAAGTTATAACTATGTGGGCGGCCACGGTAGCCGGGTGGTACGGGCATTGCGTACTGCCATTCGGAAGGCTCGGGTTCAAATCCCGGTGTCGTAACAACATCCAAAATTACACTAAATTTCTGAATTGCGGTAGCCCCTCGGCAGGGAATGTCAACCCCTCCGAGTGTATTTCGGTTATGAAATAAATGCTCCTCGTAAAAAACCCATGAGCCGTTCGGAAGCGGCTAAGTATAAACTGTAGGTGTCTCCATTTGTTGGAAAAACATCAAAACGCAAAACTACAAATTAGTTTATTGATTTATGTCAAATAAGCGCCGTTTAGCTCTATAACTTTTTGCCATTTTGAAGGTAATGTCATTATGACCTCCTCATAGAAGCCTTTGTTCTTATTGGTAAACAAGTTGGGATAATCGATTTTCATAGAGCTATAGATGGATGCATAAGAAACTAACAACCAAGCTCTCGAAGCTTTTCATGAGTCACTATCGATGTGTGTGGTCTGGCTTTGTCCTTAATGAAACACAATTCATCTCCGGTTGGTCAAATCCGGGCGATTTTGCTTCGTTCAGATAGTCCAATTACTGACTGTACAAGTTCAAACTAAGATTTTAGACTTAGGGGACCAGCTCATAGTGGGTGATTCTTTGACCATTCCAACAAACGCACAACAAAACCTTCCTAGCTGTCAATGCTGGCTTGAAGACCATTTGTGCCGGCCCACTGCCCTTCAACCATGACCATTTTCATTTGACGTTACTCAAAGTGATCCACTTTTCACAACCAGCCACCATCCGCTTGTGAAATGAGTCGATTTTATTGCAAGTCAGTTGCTCCAAACTTTTTTTTTGTGCAACGTCTACTTCGCGGCTAATCGCAGCTGTGATTGCATGACGGTGAGACTCGACGATTTTCATTATTTTTAACATTTGCCTTCTACACTGTGGAACATCTTTTATATCAAAATTATCGTAACGAAAATCGACAAAACCAAGATTGTGCTTGATTGGCAGTTATATTATCAGCACCATAAGCACTATTTCGTATTTAGCTGCCTGACTAGCGTTTTTGGCTTTATCGGAGAAGCGTATTTTCTCAGTTATGAAACGCGAGATATACACGTATGTAGATCACTAAAGCCGTCTATTGTAAAAATAATGGATGACTTGTTATTTGACAACAGCAATGTAGATTTTTTTCATTATTATTGAAGACTGCGAGAAAAATCAGTCCTTTTTTTTTTGCTAAAATTCTGAACATACGAGCGTTATCTATGGATTACAATAACAGGATTACCCTATTTGAGGCCGCATACAACTTGTTTTACTTGCTCGCCACGCTTCCATATCAATATGCATATTTATGAACGATTTTTATTGCCATACTATCTGCTGCATTCCAGCTACTGTTGCAGCTTTAATTGTTGTTTTATAATACTTTATGAGCAGTATACCATCAAACATAAGTACGAATACATACATGCATACCTGCATACTGACATGTATGTAGGTATTATGAGATCTGTGCGCATATGGCAGAAGCTATTCACAATATTGCCCCATTGCAAATTAATGACAGCGGCAGCGTTGGCGGCTTGGACTGCGAGCACACTTCCTTTTGTCCATTGACACATTCCAGTACAACACCTAAGCGGATGTCTGATACATACGTACTATGTATGTATTTATGTACATACATCATTTAAGCACCTGAATGCTCATAAAATATTATATGTAAACCTAAACGAATGTATTTGTATTTATATACCTAAAGAGGCATTTTATGGGGTATGCATATATCAATTTGTATGTACATATGTACATATGTTTGATATGTATGTACCTATGTCGAATTGCTTTGAGCCAATGAAATTTAAGTTGTTTCGCTATTAATTTCTATCGCTTTATGACTTCATTTGCCCATTTTGTACAAAACATACATACATACATACATGCATACATACATACATATATAAATATCAATAATAAAAGAGATTTTAAAATAGCTCAATTTAATTGTGTTTATTAAAATATTTTGACATGCCTCAATTACCATTTCTATTTGGGATAAATGGCGTGGTGGAAGAATATATATACATTTATGTGAATATAAAATATATAATTTTGACAAAATTCGAAAATTTAAACAACCGAAACATGAAAAAATTTATAAAATACATGTTTTTTAGCATAAAATACATTTTAACTTTTATAATTTTTTTACTTGAACTTTTCAATATAATTATAATATTATAACATTATAATATTATTATTTTATTTTGTGATTTAAATTTTAGCCGACGCAAGCAAAGGTTCCCAATTCATCTCGTATATACTCGTATACTCGTGCATAAGTATTTTTTTTTATATAATCTTATACAGAGTGAGCCGATTTTAATAATTCCCTTTTTTTATTCGAAAGGTTAAACATGGTTTTCTAATAATAAGGAGTTATTTTGATATATTCAAGAAAAATTGAATTTTTTTAGATAAATGAGGAAATAAGAAGAAGATATGCCATTAATAATGGAAAACAATATCAACCAAATGAAATTTTATGAAATTTTCCATCACCGAATCGCAAAGTAGCTGCTGTATGCCCTTAATAGCTTCACAAATTCTATCTTTTAGGCTTTGAATCGACGTTGGCCTATTGACGTAGACCTTATCTTTCACGTGGCGCCAAAGAAAGAAATCGCAAAGTGTTAAATCACAAGATATCGGCGGCCTATTGCGATCTCTTCTTCGGGAGATAACACAGTCTGGAAACTTTTCACTTAAAACATGGATGGTTTCGTTGCTTGTGTCGATCGTAGCGTCCTCTTGTTGAAAGTAAACGTTATCCAGATCAATACCATCTAATTCTCTCCATAAAAAAGCCAGTAATTATCTCTTGATAGCGCAATCCTGTTGGACCAGGCTTTATTTTCAAAATTGTAAGGTCCAATGATCCCACCGGGCCATAAAACGCACCAAACCGTTGCACGTTGAGGATGAAGAGACTTTTCAACAGTGAAACCTTGGGTTTCCCAGATCCCCTAGATGCGACACTTTTGCTTATCGACAAAGCCAGCCAGATGTAAATGGGTGATTTTACTATGAATTTCCGGATTATTTGCATGCATTTCAAAGGCCCAATCAGCAAAACCACAACGTTATTGATAATCGACTGGCTTGAGTTCTTGTGTTAACTGAACTTTATAAGCCTTAAGAGCCAAGTCTTAATGTAAAATACGGTGTAATGACGTTTGTGTAATACCCAATTCCAAAGAACGACGAGGAATGGGCAAACCTTGGTTTTCTTCAGCACTTTGAGTTACAGCAACATTAATCTCAGTTGTTCTTGAGCGACGTGCATGCTTTTTATTCTTCACATCAATAACTTGTGAAGCTATTGGCTTCATATTTCTCACCAATTTCTGTAATGTGGTTTTACAAATCATTTTTGCCATATTTTCACCATTATTAGAGTGAATTTTAATAATTTCAATGCGTTGCTGAAGCATGTATCGTTCGTAGTTTTTGCTTGTCAAAATCGAAATAAAAAAAAAGGAACTGAAAGTGGAACAAAATTTAACCAGAAGGGTACAAAACAGTGAATGACGAGAGACTACTCATTTATATTAACGTATAATCCGATTGAGATAATTTTTTTCTTTCAGAATAAGGTACACTTCTGGGTTACGAAAAAAGTAATAAGAAATTAAGTATGTTGTATTCAGTAGTTGAGCGTCACATGATATTATAAAATAAATGGTTAAAAAGTTATGAAACCACTCAGATACTAAAAAACAAAAAATAATAAGTTTTTTATTTAGCTTTAATAAATAAATTATTAAACTAGCGTAATATATACTATATATCTATATATATAATATTTATCAGACGCTTTTTAACTGCTGCAGCCGTGTGCGTCTTGATGTTTGTCCAAGAAAATGTTGTGCCACAGTTCCGAGCGGCTGACGATTTTTTATGAGGAGTTTTTGATTTTCTTGCCAGAAATACAGTCGGAGGGGTTGACATTACCTGCCCAGAGGTGACCGCAATCAGCAAACTTAACTTAGTTTCTTGTTTAAAAACTAAGTTTCTTTAATTTTTGAAGGCTGGTCGTATCCGGACTCGAACCTTGGCCTTCCGAGTGACACTACACAATGCCAACCACTCCGCTGTCGCGTCCGTCTAAGGTAAGTATGCTTTAATAACTTTGATTTGGCGCTTAACAATCAGTAAATAGAGATCACTGAAGTATTTTAAACTTAGGAAAGGAATAACCAAACGAAATCAACAATGAATCGTTAAATCCCCAGCCGAATGCAAACTGGTTGTGCTGGCTTTTCTTGACTTGTCTTAATATGAATACTGTATGAACAACCCACATATAAGTACTCTAGAAGACTTCAAGCTCTCGACGAAATAACCGAAACGCTCCCAACTTAGTCCCGGCCCTCTCTCACGTGTACACCTTTAGGGTGTTGTCTCGTTTAAGTTATTTAAGACATTTAAATCTGCCCAAAAGCCTTGAATAATATTCGCTCGGGATCCTTTTAACCTTTTTAAGGTAATCGATCGACAGACCTCCCTTTGGCTTCTTTGGCTCACGTTTATCCTGATTGTTTGATTGTTCTTTGGTCTCTGTTATGGTGGGTCCATGTTTCGTTTATGGTAATGAATTTCTTTGGATTGCGGTTGAACATCGCCAAACACTACTTTGAAGTAGTTACTAACTACTAGTTACACGGTTGCGCTTATGATCGTGTTTGAGCAATCTCTTGCTCAGTTGAGATGCTTATAGCCTCAGCCACCTCACGCACTTTCATTCTACGATCGTCCAATATCATTCCACGGATTTTATCGACGTTTTCAAGCATGACGGACGACCTTGTTTGGGCGACCTAAACTTTTGGCGTCACTTGTACTTGTACGACTACACCGGAATCCCGTCAATTACTTTTTAACCATTGAATTTGATGATGCAGAGTCTCCAGAATATTTATCATGTCTTTCCTTAGTTTCGGTGAGTGTTTTTACGCAAAAAAGAATGCTTAATCAAATACACGAAATTCACTTTTTTCCATTTTCGTAATTTTACAGCACTCTATTAATCGATAACACAGAGGCGGAGCATTATTTGCAAACATGGCAACTCTGTAAATATAAGACACCATTGTTTATACATAATGGCTTCATTGCCGGTGCATAAAATTTTATTGAATCAATTATCATTGCCATCGATTAATAAATACTGTCTACAAAATTAATACATCTGAGCGAATACAATAACACAAAAACAAACACAAGCAATACGTAGACATATTTATTCCTTAACAGTCAATAAATGCACGTGCACAAACAATGACAGAAAGGAAATCCAAAGGCAACCCCGTGAGAAATGCGAGGTGTGTCCAAGTAAAAAAGAATCTTAAATTTTAGAACAAAATATTTATTTATTCATCTACATTGATGTTGCCGCTCTCACAATATCCCCCTCCATTAGAGATTATATACTTGTGCCCGCGCTTCTTTCGGCTTTCGAAACACTTCAAAATCTGAATCAGTAAGATAGCCTTCATAATAAAAAAAACTGTGTGAAAATCGGCCGCTTATGTAATTAAACCCGGTCTCCTTGGAGATATCTGGTATAGTCAGGTCGTTTTTCTACATTAGTTTTGGAACAGACTACACCAGGGGGTACTACATCGAAAAAAAATCCAAAAAAGCTGAAATATTTTCATCCATCCGTACGACATAACCATCTCTGTCTCTAAATCCGTTTAACTTGGTTTATGTTGTTGTATATCTCAACAGCACATGGATATATAATATAGATATTCGCCAACACTAATATCCAAAAGTTAGCAATATCGTTCAGAAAATCTTGCTTTCGAAAACTTCTTATGAAGACTCATCAGATGATATCATCATCAACGCTTCCGTATCATACAAAGGGTTTTCCAAAAAGAGGTGTTATTTTGCATATCCTGCTATTCCGGTAGATGTCATAATTGAAGCTGTGACTTTTTGCCATTTAACATGTAAAAACTACGCCAGTAATAAGAATGGAAGATACACGTTTCAACAAGGCATTGGAAGTATTAAAATTCACTTTATAAATTGACCTGTTGAGACAAGTCAGTGATGTGAAGAATAAAACATGTGCACGTCGCTCAAGTCGTAGTTCTTTGGAATTGGTCATTCTACAAACGTTATTACACCGTACTTTCTATAAAGACTTGGGTCTTAAGGCTTGCAAAGTTCAGTTAACCCAAGAACTCAAGCAGGCCGATCATTAACAACGTCGTGCCTTTGCTGACTGGGTCCATGAAATGCATGAAAATCATCCGAAATTTCATCGAAAAATCCTCTTGACTGATGCGGCCCATTTCCATCTCGATGGCTACGTCAATAAGCAAAACTGCCACATATGAGGCTCGGAAAACCCAAGATTTATTGTTGAAAAGTCTCTCAATCCTCATAAATAATTATTTGGTATGGTTTATCATTGGACTTTACTTATTCGAAAATGAATGTAATGCGCATTAATGATTTTTTATTTGATTTAACACCTTGCGACTTCTTCCTTTGAGCCACAGCTCCTCCTCATCGTTCCATATTGCTTGGTATTCGACAAGACGAACTCATAGAGGACCATAAATCTTGCACAAAACTTTCCTCTCGAAAACTTCTAATGTCAACTTATCAGATATTGTTATCGATCATGACCATGCACCATACAGTAGGACGGAAATGATGTGCGACTGGAAGAGTTTTGTCGTTTTACGACAAGAGATGGCTTTACTTTTCAATGATAGACCAATGATTTATCTAGCATTAGCATTGCTTCCTGTTATCAAACTCTTCTTTAAAATAGTTGAAGAGCTGATGCTGGTTGATCCTTTTGATTTTTTCGAGATATCTACCAGGTTTAAAGTCACACTGTTAGCAGATCATTCTGTAGAATGATATATTTTGAATTAAGCAAAAAAAGTTCCATGACCCTTCTTTTAGACACAACCCATATCTTGCCGATTAAATTTAGCAGGCAATGAGATGATTCCCTAAGGAAACTATTCGTTTGGTCCAGCTCTTGTCACTTACAGACATTACTCCAGTGAAGCAGTTATATGCGTACTAAAACAGTTTCTATAATTTGATGATGAAGAGGAGTATTTACTCATAGAATATGATATATGAAGTGTATATAATAATTTAACAAAAAGAAAAACTGACTAATAAATCGAATAAATTCGTTTAGACATTTAATGTTCTTTCGATAGAATTTTGCTAAAGTTAGTAGGATCGAAAAGCAGCTGGAGCGGTAAGGATAACACCTTCCGAAGATTTAAAATACATTCATTACACAGGCAACTGTTGAAGTGAACGTTGAAAGTCACTGAAAATATGCTGGGTGCTTTTATTTCACTAATTTCCTAAATGTAGGCAACGTTTTTTTATATTTGTGTAACATTGACTAAAAAGCTATATATGTATATAAATCATTGCATACATTTAGGGCAATAGCGAATAAACATTTCGATTGAAGCTAAAACAGGAAAGCAAAATGGTATTGAAAAAAGATGAAATTTAATTATGTCAAAAAATCCTTTTTACACGTATATATTATTCAATTTTTAATTCGAAATAAGTATCCTTCTCATGGCAGGAGTTTTATTTTGAATTTCCCGCCAGGGCACTACTACACAACATAATTTAATATATTGAGTTTCTGGAAATTGAAGTGCTTATACCATATATGTATATTAACGGTATGTACATATGTATATATTTATGTATATGCTATATGTATAAATGATTCGCAAAATTACTCAAACATGCATGTGCACACATTTCCGCTTACCCACACCGGAACACCAGCAATGGCAACAACAGTTTATATCCAAACAAAAATACAGACATAAAAATATGTGCAAAAATATACGTATATGTATGTGAATGTAAAAACAGCACGAAATTGCGATGCTCGCATAAGTGTCCTGGCCTCATTGAGCAACGAAGCGAAACAAGTGCCTTGCTTAAAGCCAAAAAAGCTGTATAGACCCCTCACTACCCCTTCCCCACCACTATTAGCCAAAAATAGTACGAGCACTTACACATACATATATCATGCATACGTATGTATGTATGTACATGGAGCACCCTTGTGGCTGACATACAACTGAGTGTACACATATACGTAGAAGCACTCCAATTGTTCGTGACGTTGGATGTATGTATGTAAGTTTGCATAGCTCAAAGGCGGAAGAGCAACAGTAACAGCTTTGCAAATGCAATAGCAACAACTACAACAACAACAAAATCCTGGTAACCGAGGTTAGCAGAGCGAATGAGTTATGTAGGCAATCATAGAATTACTGTCTATATGTATGTATAAATTTAATATTAATATGAGCCGGCAGGAAAAAATTCTAGTTGTTAACTAGAATCCAATTAGTCCAATTATACATCACTTTTATACTAGTTAATTCTTGTTTATTGAGCCATGTTGAATTTCAACGAGACTTGAGCCGAACAGTGATGAGCTCTAACCACTTAGCTATCGTGGCGATCTAGCGAGCAACGCGATTTTGCGTAACAGAGAATGACACTCAGCTGTGGTGTGCTTGAAATAAAAACAACATTATTATTATTTCCGTTACTGTTGAACTGCTATACATCTCAAAGCACTAGTATTTGCATAGAATTTTTACTCACTAGTCTAACTTCTCCTGCAGGGGAATCGCACTTGTGTATACATACATAGGTTGGTATATATGTGTTTGAACGTGTGTGCGGGGGGAGTGAGGTTGAATGAAATTGCAATAAATAGCATAAATGATGTTGCGAAAATGGCAAATACGAGTATAATGTGTAAATAAAATTAAAGAGAGGAAGATAATCGCTAACGGTCACGTTATTTGCTCCTGCCAATGAAATTATTTTTGTAGTTGTTTTTGCCTGAAGTGAAATGTTTTGTGCGCGCGAGTTAAAATACGTTGTATGTATATGTATATGTAAAAAGAGTGGGAAAGAGAGAGGAAAACATTGAGAGAAGAGAAAAAGTATGTGAGTTACAGTAAACCGAGGTCGCCAGTAAAGCATTTGTTGTAAAGGAGTATATGGTTAGCAACATGTTGCTAAACGACTTGTTGGATTTTGTGTTGTTGCAATAAACTTGAATTCATATATAGCAATTGAAGAGCTGGAAATCGTTACGAAATGAATCGAATTGAGTTTTTACAATAAAAACAATTAAAGTAAACTGGCAAAATGTTTTTAAATATATATGTATGTACATCGGGCGAAAATCGCTTCAGCGATTACAAAGCCAATTATATAAATAATATATACATTTAGGTATATACATAGATACACGATTAGTTTATGTTTACTTGTATTTATTTATGAAACGTGGGTCATGCCTTTAGTGATTTACACCATTACACAGTGGGACACGCTCAGCGTACGCAAGAACCGAGTGTAAAGTAAAACGTGACGTGAGCCGAACATGTGTACGTAAAAATGGCCAAAAACTGACCAACTCTTTTTGTTTCGAAAGTAGCAAAGCTGTATGAAAATACATAACCCGTACGGATGCGGCTTTCAAATGTATGGAAACATACCGATCAAGCCAACAGCTAAATAAAATGGTTTAAATGTGTGTGGCTGCCTACAAGGAATGCAAGCACTACTAGTTTATTTCTATCACGAAATAAAAGCTTCGCGCCAAGTATGCAATAGACAGAACCCACCTCCAAAAAATTCCTTCGAAATCTCCAACGTATTCAAAAAAATTAAATTAAAAAAAAAAAAACAACAATGCAGTTGCAATATTCCCTAAATTTACCTCAATAATATTGTTCAACTTTTCTTCCAAGCTTACCCACTGTTGTTGCGACTATAGAGATGACAATACGATTATGCTTTCGTTGCTCTATTGGCACGCACGCAGAGCGAATACACGTATGTGTTTGTCCAAGAGCGCGAGCGTGAGCAAGGGTGGTACTTGGGTTGAATGGTTGGCGAGGCGATAACGACATAATCCGAAATTGATTCAAGTGCCAATTTGGAGGAATTACTCAATGTCGAAACGATATATCAACTTCTGTTTTCATTCGAGCAGCTGCGCTCCAACAACTCCAACAACACTCAGACACCCATCCGAACTCCAACTCTGTCTACTACACTCGGCCAGTGTTTTTGTTGCAATGCGAACGATTTCCGAATGTATTTATTTATTTGTATCGAATTGGCCAAAGAGCGATTTAACTGCTTGTTGGCTTGCTTTGCTTGTTTAAGCTTATTTATGTTGTTTGTGTTCGTATTCGCGTTGTTGTTGTTGATTGTTGTGCAATTATTCTGATTGCTTTTCTCATTGATTGCGATGATCCTTGTTAAACGTTTACTCAATGTAATGGAGATTTTTACAATGCGCCAATAAATAAATAAACATGTTTTTCAAATAAATATAATAATAAAGATGAAATAAAATCAAATAAAAAATAGAAATAAATTAAAACAAGGTAAAATAAAATAAAAAAATAAAATATAAAATTTAAAGAATTTAAAATAAAATAAAATAAATTAATCTTAAATAATACAAAATAGAAATTAAATTAAATTAAATTACACACAATTAAATTAAATTGATTAAAATTAACTAAGATAAAGATTTTTAAAATAAAATAAAATAAAATAACACAAAATTAAAAAAAGTTATAACAAAATCAAATAAGACTAAATTAAATTAAAATGACGAATTTGAAATAAAATAAAATTAAATGGAATACAATGAAATAAAACAAACCGAAATTAAACCAATTACAATATATAAAATAGAATAAAAATAAATAAAGTAACATAAAATAAAATTTAATAAAATAAGATCAAAAAGTTTATATAGTACAATAACATGGTATAACAAAAAATATTAATTGAAATAATATAAAATAATATAAAATAAAATGAGTAAAATGTCACAAAATAAAATAAAAAATGAAATAACATGAAATAAAGTAAATTAAAATAAGTAAAATAACATAAAATGAAACAAAATCAAATAAAAAAACAGTGAGGTGGTAAAGTAGTATAATTAAGAAATTAAAAATAAAATAATAGAAATTAAGCAAAGAAACAAAGAGAAAATATACAGAAGTAAATTACAAAAAAAAAATGATTAATAAAAATTAAATCAAATATTTCTGAAAAACGTTAAACTAAAATCAAATGCAAAATAAACAAAGGAAAATAGAACATAATAAAATAAAATAAAAAAATGTATTAAAACAAGCTAAAATATTGATCAAACTAAATAAATGAAAACAGTATGAAATAAAATAAAATAAAATAAAATAATTTAAATGGAAATATAATGAAGTATGATAAAAAAAAATTAATTAATATTAAAAAATAGTAAAAACAGTAGTTTAAAAAAATTAAATTTAATTAAATAGAATACAATAAAATTTAAAAAGTTAAAGTTATCATAGAAAATTAAAAAATAATTTAAATAAAAAAGACTAGTAAATTAATGAATAATATATTATTGTAATTTAGACTAAAATACTCGAAAATAAATATTTTTCTATATGAATAAAAAAAAAGAAAACTATTAAAGCACAGAGTCAGCTCTAGTACCCACTTCAATTAAAAAACCAAGAGTAAAGTGTTTTTGTAGTGTCAGTACAAAATTATCAATCACTTGTTTTCGCTTCGTTCGCTACACTTTCCACCCTAATTCAGTTGTAATTGTAGTTGGCAGTTGGGAAATGACAGAGCTTGTAGCTCTGCTTCTCTACCTCAACTTTGATAGAAAACTTAACACACTTAAACGCCCTTGTCCTGCTGTCCCGGCAACCACATTTTCCTCATTCCTGCAATTTGCTCTATTTTCTCGGTCGACTGTGTTGACTGTCAAACGCTAACAGGCCGTAATGAGCTCATTTACAGTTCATAATAATTCAACGTTACAAAAATACCTACACAAGTTCACAAGTAAGCTCCAGCAGTCAGCGGCTACACAACTATACAAAATATAATAATGTATACAAGTTATACTTGTAGTTGAAAGAAAAAAGAGTTCAAATGAAAACAGAAGTTACAAAAGTGTAAGAAACGACGTTGCCAGAGCGCTGGAGTTCTAAATTTAATGTTTAAAATTTGCTGGAAATTTACAAAAAAAAAACAGTTACCAAAAAGAGAAGTTTATCTGAATTAGGCAACCAAAAATGGGAAAGTTTACGCTTCTATTTTAAAGATCAACAAATTGACAGAAACAGTAATGGATTGGTTCATTTAATAAATTTAATAAGATTTGCAGACGCAGAGATGTGATAGCATTAATCCATCATCGACTCCTTTCTTGCCGAAGCAAATTCTAAAATTTTATGGAATCTGGTAGCACCAAATCATCAAATACCCAACGCATAATCACCTTAACGATAATCACTTCTGGCATTGCTACGTCACGAAGGTAGCGACATCGTCTATTTCAAGTGAAGGAGTAGGAGAAGGAGGGGGAACAGCTTCAACAGTAAAGCAACAAAGTTCAATTGCTTGTAATGGCAACAAAAAGTAACTCATGCGGATGCCGGGTTAATTTCAAGTGGGCACTTAACAACAACAACTTCCAGGCCAACAACAACACAAATATGGTACATAATCACAACTGCGACAACGATAAAATGCCACCACTATTCGTACATCGTATGGCGTAGGAAAATTCAAACGAAGCGTAAGGGATCAAAGGAGTCAAAGGCAAAGACAGAATCAGAATGTGTGCTGCGCAGAAGACTGAGGAGTGAGGCAGCGACAGAAACAGCAGCCGCATATAAAGGACATCTAAAGGAAGAGCTTACAGCAAATGTACCATAAGTGCCATTCGTTGACTGTCTTAAATTTCAATTGCGCAGTGTGTGTGTGTGTGCGTGAACATTTATATGTAATAATATTATTTACTAACTGCTCTTGTAGATGTAAATATCTCAAATATTTCACTCAAACACTTATTTATTCTCTGTTTTATTGTGGACTCAATAATTTCCGCTTACACTCATACTGAAGTAAATTTAAGTTTCCTTTTGGGTGGTAGAGAAATCAATATTTGTAAAGTTTTTGCTACAAACTAAAATATTATTTTAGAGTTTTTGTCTCAAGAGTGACTTATAAGTTCCTTTATTTAAATTTTTTTTTAGATGGACAACGATTAAAAATACGTATATTTTGTTTCCGTCTCTTCAGAAAGAATGCTCTCGTCGTACTCAGCCTGATTCATCTGTGCACGCTCAGTAGAATCAACATGTTGTACTGTAGCTTGTTTGCCTTTCCCCATTATTGTGTAATATTTTCATCGCTAAACTCCATCTACCAAGAGAGAAAACCACCTTGACCTCATTTTATAACTCAGGACCACAACAACTAGAGCACAAAGTCGCAATAAATTCCTCAAGTGGCCAGCCAGCAGCACCTATTGGTACCTCTTACAAGTCGGTCGTTCAATTTTACAAGCATCAACAAGCTGCAGCCTTGTAAAAACATCGCCTTGAAGATGATAATGGATAACCTACTGATGTCGCCTACGTACCACTTTCCTTGCGAAACGTCTATACTTCAAGTTAAGGAGCATAATATAATGCTCAACAGTTACATCTGCTAGGGTTTTGCTGTAGGGATAACCTCTGCAGATAACTATTCGACCATAACAGGACTGATGCAGAAGACGATAAGGACTCTATTCAGCAATGAATAGTCAAGACCATCCATAACTGTTTTGCTCTGAATGACGTCTTTGCAGCCAGACCACCTCCTGTCGTAGCCGAGGAACTTGAGTCACCCCAGTAATTCTACAGCAATTAAGATCTGCATCGTTAAACGAAAGGATTTACAGTTACCAAGATCCTTAAACTCCGCCACCAACCCTGTTATATAGTTTTGACCCGTCTGTATAAAAATGAATCGGGTCGGTGCTTGCTGGTATTGGGTGACATACACTATTTCTGGCCTATCGCACATTTGGAGGACGCCTAATGTATTCTTTCCTCTGAGTTCTGTGACCAGCTTAATTTCCTATCCAGGTTGAGCCCCAAGTATTTTGCTGAGAGCGTTGGTGTTGAAAACTTCAGAATTTTGAAATTTCGGCTGAAGGAAATAAATTTTTTTTTCTGTGAGTTGTCCAGTCCAGCATTTGTTGCCCACTTCTCTATCCGCCTTTGTCCGCTCTACATGATATCACATAAAGTTTGTGGGAATTTGTCATTCACTATAGCAGCCAGATCGTCCACAGACGCTATGACCTTGCAGCCCCTCCGCCTCCATGTATCTCAGCAGTTGGTTTACTGCCAAGACCCATAGAAGGAGCGAGAAGACTCTACCTGTGGGATTCCTCTGCTGACACATCTAATGCCGACACTCCCGCGGTCTCAGATCTTACGACCCTGCGTATAAAAGAAATCACCGGAGGATCGACGCTCAGACAAGTCAGGGCAGAAGTAACTGCAGTCGGATATATTATTTAAGGCACCCTTAATATGCAGAAAAGCCACAAGGCTGTATTCTTTGACAAAGATAGGTCTCTCAATTTTCGATATCACCTTGTGTAATGCTGTCTCGTTGACCTGCCTTTCATATAGGCGTGTTAGTTTTTTGAGAGATTTGACTTAATGTGGATCTCCATCACTCTTTCAGCTGCCTTAAACAGGAAGGATATCAGACTTATTGGTCTGATTATGATCCATGATTTATTTATGTAGTTTAGACTGAAGACTCTTTACAGCATAACATACAGCCAGCTGACACTGATATCCAAGGACTGCTGTAATTGAATTGGTGCAATTTCGTCAGGTCCTTTGTATGGTGTAAACGTACTAATTGCATACTTAATCTTGTTTTCTGTTAAGGGATCTTTCAGTATCGGCACTAGCTCACTACTTGTTGGCTCCGATGCTCTACTTGTGGCCGTCAGGCCTTTGCAAGCATTCCTTCTTACGCTGTCTCCACATTGCTGCGAAAGTCTTACATATGTAACTCCTATCCCTTCGAACTCAACAGCCACAAACCCAATGTTTGTCATACATGACATGACTTTAGCCACCGTTTTATTCCCGAAAGGCGATTCAACAAAAACCCTTCCCTCTTTGATTTGAGCTGGGCGAAAAGTTTCTTTATATGGAGCCTCGTTAGGTGACCAACATTAAAGAGACTAAAATTGTCTTCTGCTCAAAGCGGGGAAAACGAATAGCTAACAAATAACAAAAACAAAGCATTCAAATTAATTCAAACGCTGTACTTGGGCGAAGAAAAAAATTTGGTAGCGCAAAAAGTAAATTTTTTAAGAAACTTAAAACAATATTCAAAAATTCTTTATCCAAGTGCTAAGAAATAAAACAAATGCAAAATTTGAAGGAAAAATGGTTGATTATTCTTTAAATTCGATTTCAAAACATAGGGACTCGATAATAACTAAGAAAATCTACCCTTGAGCGAGCAACTTTCCACTTTTCTCTCTCTGAAACTTTTACTCCAAGAGAATAAAAAAGTCGGAAATCTGTAAAGTATAAAAATGTATTCAGAATTCCAAAAATTATCGACTTTCAGCTATCCCAAGTGCATGAAAATCGTTGTTTACCCACAAAGTTCTCTATTTCAAATTCTCTAATTTGTTCAATAACCTGCCTAATATGTATATGTATATTCATTTAATTTATTTAATAGTTTTTACCATTTATTTAGATATAAGTGTGTGTGTGTATATATATATGTTCAACGACGATTTTATCAATTTAATTCATCAAAAGTCTACTAAAATTAATTTGTCTCTCTCACTCTCACTCTCTCATTCCTCCCTGTGCCATTCAATATTGGTAATTGTTTTGAGTTTTCCTAAGAGATTTGTTTGCTTTTGTCCACTTAAATTTGATTTATGACATTATATAATATATCCACCTATTTCTATCTATAACTGTTTCTATACATTTTGTACTCTTTATTGTATTACGGACATTTTTCGATTAGTCAGCCATAAATTATAAGCAGAGATATCAAATAAAATACTTACTAATACTTTAACATACATATATACTTTTGTATATACCCTGCAAGGAGAAATAATAATTGTTAACTACCATCCAACTGCATTGCGTACTGCCATTCGGAAGGCCAAGGTTTGAGTTTTGTTTTAACCAGCAGCCAAAATTATATGCTCTAATTACAGTAGCTCCTAATGAAAGGTCTTCATAAAAATCCTTCTGCTGTTTGCAAACGGCTAAGAACAAGCTGTAGGTCCTTTCATTTGTTGGAAAAAAATACCACGAATTGGAGGAAGAGCTCTACCGGGAATCTATATCAGATATATATTGTACATACGCGTATATAATTCTGCGTCCATATATTTCCCATATAAAAAACTGATATTTTTAACACGGCGATGCTCTACGAACTGCAAATTGTACGACTATGTATCAGCTTTGTACTAGTTAAATACCAGTCCGTTTAGGCATATGGAATTTCTACTTTATCAAAAAAAAAGCGAATTTGTCTGCTGAGAGGATTTAACCATGCTAACGACATGATTTAAAATAAATACAATAGAAACGAGAATAACAGACAGATAGTAACAACAATATAGGGTTGTGAAAATTATTATTATTCCCGTTATTGTAGTGAACCGCTATGCGAATAACCAACCGACATGTTTAACTCGAAATCCATAATAATAGTCTAACTTCTCCCTGAAGGGTATACATATATATTTTAATATGATTTTGTCTGGCCAAAAGTTTGATGAATTTACTGTTAACTTTTATGATTGCATTTGAACAGCAAATCGACTGTAAATATCTATTGACTTTCATTTTAAACGTGTATTTTGCATATTTAAGGTATATACTTATATAATTTAATGGTTATCAATTTGTGTATTTGAAAATCATACGTAAATATGAACATATGAAGCTATTCATCACGAAAATTAATTGTCATAAATTAAAATATTTCAACTATATTAAATGTTATAATATGTAGATCGCAATGAAGCCTTAATACCCATCTACATATAAAAATATATTTATGTATTGTATAAAACTTATGTATGATATAATACGTGTTATACTCGAAAATTAATGAAAACTAGCGAAAATTTTTATTTAAAAAATTAGTCTTTTTTGGGGCCTTCAAAATAGTCCGCTACTTATTAAGAACTTCTGCTGGCACTGAATTTATGGAGGGAACACTTCTCCAGCCTGCTGAATGGCAGTGAAAATGCAACACCCGGAAATGACGAACCCGAAACCCCATTCTGTAATGATTGAAAAACGTTCCATTATCCGACTATGACGAGGTTCTATTAGCGATTGCCCGTCTAAAGTACAATAAAATAGCTGGAGCTCAAATTCTACCGACAGCGTTTTTCAAACATGGCGGTGAGGAACTGATAATGTACCTGCATCAGCTTCGTTGTAGAATATGGTCGGACGAAAGTTTGCCCGGCGATTGGAATTTGAGTTCGCTTTTCCTAATTCATAGTAAAGGGCACACCACGGTTTTCGCCAATTACTGTGAGATTAGCCTCTTAAATATCGCATATAAGGCACCATCGAGCGTATTGTGTGAAAGAATAAAACCCACCCAATATATACACATCGCTGTGTCTGAATTTGATATGCCTGTAAAACTTACACGGAAGTGTAAACTACCGCTGGACAACACCAGAAGCGCAGTTACAGTTGGGAAGGACCACTCCGTGCTGTTCGGTACCAAACGATGTTGCAGACAGGGTGGCGCTTTTTCTTTGGCTGTCTTATGCCGACAATAATGACATCGGCCTTAACAACCGCGACGTTAGTTCTGCTTTCTTCAAGCTTTATAAAGAAGCGAAGCGAATGGGTCTGGTAGTGAACGAGGGCATGACGAAATATCTCCTGTCAACAAACAAACAGTCATCGTACTCGCGACACGGCTCCCACGTCACTGTTGGCAGTCATAACTTTAAAGCCGTAGATAACTTCGTCTATCTTAGGACCAGAAATGTGACCAATAATAATCTCAGAAGCGTGAACGATATCGACATCCGATGTGACGGCCCTGGGAGTTTTCTATAGAAAAGTTTTGCGAACGAATACCGCTGCCAATGGAACGACGAGATGTTGAAGTTATACGACGACATTGGCATACGTAGTTCAGAGAATGAAAATGGCTAAGTTATGTCGTTCGAATGGATGAAAACGCTACATCGTTGAGAGTATTCGTTACAGTTCTTGCCCTGGGGAGGGCCTCCACTCCATCGGAAGGATCAGGTGCTGAACGACCTGTTTTCACTTATTATTTCCAATATTGCGCCAAACAGCAAAGTGAAGGGAAGAATGGCGCACTATTTTTGTTTCGTCCAGTTTTGACTTGATTACCTCTATCATTTTAAAACAGCTCTCGAATTAAAGTATTTTGCACTTAACAAATCTATTGAATGCTACTTCAAACTTAAATGCGTCTCCGTACCTTGAAAAGTAGCAGAAATGATAATGAGTTTTAAGCCTGAAAATGATGCACCGAAAATATCTTCGTATAGGCCAATTTTCTTGCTACCTGTTCCCCCAAAAGTTTTAGATAAAATATTTATAGGGAGGCGAACGCCAGGAGTTGAAAATCATAGCCTTTTCAATGCACATCTGTTTGGCTTTAGGAAAGAACACTCTCCAATTAAGCAGTTAAGGTTAGTTAAGGTTTAGTCTTCACAATAATCGAAGTGAAATTATTTTTATTATTTTATTATTATTTTATTAAAATATTTTATTTATTTACTGTCTGACTCTTCCTTTAAAATCTTCGTAACAGTGCCAGTTTTATGGAGTGTGAAATAATCCTTGACTGCTTCTCACATGTTTCTCCATATTGACGGATCTCTCTATCAAAGCGAGTTACATTCTTTACAATACAACTGTGAGACGTAATCATTATATTTTTTAGATCATCAATAACATATGTACGATTAAGTAAGTAAAGCAAATTTCCATTCACTTTATTTATTTTAAAATCAAATTCTTTGACGAAAAGATAATAAATCGTTAGAAAAAATATAAACAAAAATATATTTTTATTCAACAACTAAATTCATAATCGTTAAAAAAGGTTTGCTCGTTCCATTGACCATAATATCGGAGATAATACGATACTGTCCGATAACCAAAAAATCAACAACAGCACTTTGTTCAAGCTCCAAATTTTTACACTCATAATGACCCACCTTCATGGGGCACCGCAGTACTTCCAGTAATTCCGGCGATAACTTAAAGAAACCTTGGTACGACTTTTTCTCCTGAAATTTTTCCAAAAAACTGCAGCCCTCTATACCTATCCATGAGTATAAATTGCGATAATGCGGCTGTCCTTTGGGTTTCACACGCAATCTCACATTCACTGTAAATTGATTTTCATAAATTGGTTTGTAGAGTGTAATATTCATATCGAATCTTTTCGACTTCGGTTGCTTCGCGAATGTTATGTCGATAACTTCTTTATTGAGATTCGTCTGAAAGCTGGTGACTATGATTTGTTTCTATTTACATGGATAGAGAAAAATGAATCATTAATATTAAAAATAATTAAACAAAAATCTTTTAGTCTCACCGCGTTTGTCCGATTCAAATCATAGAGAGAGCAAAAAACTATTATGTATAAAATAATTTCGAAAGCTACGTGACTACGTGATTTCATGTTTGTGGTTCAACTGAATGTGTAACACTCAAAAATGCGTTTAGCTAGCATTCTATTACATATAATTTAATAACCGAGACGTACATATAAAATGGATTGTTTAATGTTGCTTTAAATTCGCTTAATTTGGCGATTTGAAGCTTATCGCAATTGGATCTGGAACATATTTTCGTCACATTGTATTCCTCATATCCATTTCATTCCCTGACCAATAAAACCTAAGTATCTCTACTTGATTTACAAAACGGAGCATTCTATAATATAAGCCAATTATCGGCCCTCATTTTCACATATAAGACATTATCCAGCGTATTGTGTGATAAACTGGAAATTGATTGGTCCTTAATAGTGTGGCTTCAGACCTACAAATCTACATTTGATCACATATTCACCTTGAAAGAAACCCGTAAAAAAAGTAAAGATACACACCACTACTTCGTCGAATTTAAAACTGCCTTGAATCATACAATGTCTTCTACGAAAGCGCACAATTGCTGGCGTCATATTCTTTATGCTCCAAAGTTTAGGGATGGAAGTGCAGATAGTGGATTTACCTTTCGCTAGTAGTAAACTGGAAGTAATCGGTTTCGTCGATAACTATTTCTTTAGCCTGGCTACCCTGGTTGTCTTTTCTAAATCGCCACAAAAGGTCTTCCACGACTCTCGCTTGCATTTGCAAATCTTTCTGTTGTATTCCTAAAGCACATCTTTGATTTCCCTCCAGCAGAAGTCGTCATCGGTCATCTTTGTCATTTTTAAGAGTTCTTTAACATATCTTCCGAGTGCACACAGAACAAAATTCCATGTAAAGGAGGGAATGCGATCCGATGAGCTATTTTTAGAGTGTTGGTAAGTATGACTACCAGTTTGTTCAATTCAAAGAGAGAATAAACACTTCTTCACCACACTCTCATATAATTCTCGTTTTCCGAGGTAGAGCCAATATAAGTTTGTTCTTCACCCAGATTATATAATATATAGTATAAAGTGTGATCGATTTAGAGGTTCCCTACCTTTTTAAAAAAACAAACACTGAAAAATCAATTTTAATGGGGAATATTTATTATTATTTTAATGAACATTCTTTGGTATTTGTTTATAAAGATTATCTTTTGCAAATGTTGGCCGCGGCTACATCTAAAATGGTACAACCGTTGAGTCCAATTTTCGATGACTCGTTCGGGCATACGGCGAATGAAAGCGTGATGTTTTGCTCCAAGGCCTGAAATGTGGCGGGATTGTCGCATAGAGACTTTAGAGAGGATAAAGTCTAACGATGTGATATCACACGAGCTTGGTGGCCAATCGATCGGTCCAAGCCGTGTAATTATCTGCGCATCGATGTGTTCTCTCGATAAATTCATTGATTGATGAGGTGTTTGGCAGGTCGAGACTCTTGCACAAGCTGAATTTTTGCTTTCAATTTAAGATCTCTGGATCTCAAGATGGGTGATGGTGTTGCAGATAAAACGCTCAGTAGGCCGATTGTTGGCCATAAGTTGAACGAAGCGCGCGAAACACATTTTTTACAGAATGTGATTTTTCTACTTGGATCACTAGTTATATGTATGTACGTGTATATAGGTATAACTGGCGGCTGGTAACTGCTGAAGCGATTTTCAGCCGAGCTCCCCCTTCAATTTGTTTGTGTGAGTCTAGAGGTTTTTTCCGCAAATAGAGGAATCTGCCATTTATTCTATTTTTATTTTTACACCATCCTGGGGGAAATTTTATGTAAACCATTTCTTATTTTATTTCAATTCATAAACATTTTTGGGACAGAAAAAGCGTGTGAGTGAGCTAACTTCAATTAAAAGATATATAGAAAACTATTATAAATTGAATTAAAAATTTTTAAACTAATTAAAACAATGACAGCAACCTGAAACTTTAACAAAAATTAAAATTTTTTTCATAAATTTTTTAATGGCAACATTTACCAAGCCTCATTAAAGCACTAAATTGATAGCACTTGACAAATTTCAAATATTAAGCTGAGGCTTGATAATTTTTGAAATAATTTAGTGTTGTCTCTAAAGCAGCTAAATATGGCAGCGTTAGCGGGTCTCAATTTGAATTGCTTCTCAGCGATTTTCCTACTACTCTGTTATAACTCACGATACTTGCAAGCGGAAGGAGTAAGTATAATAAGAAAGTAATTGATTAAAATTAGAAATAAAAATTCACTTAATTCTCTCACAGAAACGCTTTACAATCGTCGACATCAAAAGTCATGTGAATCCTGAGAAAATCGGTTTCAAATCTTATATACATGAAAATAATACAAAATTCGATTTGTTTATAACGCTCATAAAACCGTTAAGGACACATGATTTGTTAATGAGTTTAAAATTGAAACAAAAAATCGATAATAGCAAAAATTACCGTAATATTTTTCAAATGCGTCGCATAGATGTTTGTAAATTTCTTGCAAATAATCATCAAAAATATTTAACACAATCTTTATTTAAAGTAACACCGTTAACACTGTCACAATTGGCATGTCCTTTGCGACCGGGCACTTTTAATTTCACCAATCTTATGGTGGATTCAAATAGTTTGGTGAATACCTTGGATCTTGGTTATTATCGATTTTATATAGATGTCGCACAGGTGAGCAGTGCTGCGGTAAAGCTGATGGATTTACAAATAACTACGCTAAATCAGTTGGAGTGAATTTTACATATGGTACATACAATTTAAAAATAAAATTTTAATGGTGTAATAAAAATTTCTAAAATTGATATCAAAATTTAATAAAATTTATTTTCAAACAGACATTTTTGATCAAAATATTAGATTTTATCTATTATTATTATATAGTATATTATAATAATGTTTGTATTGCTCACCATAATCAAGAATTTCCCACAGACATTTCAGATGGTTGGTTAACGTGGTTTGGAAAAATCGACTTTCTTTCGAAAGAATTACTATACCATATATTAAGAATACACTGTAAAAGTTTTAGAACGAAATTTGAAATATTGACGAAGTTATAGCGTCTCGTAGTAGTACAAGCAGGGACGCAAGATTGTTGAAACTTCTTATTTATTTATTTTGTTTATCAAAAGGAAACAACAGAAACAATGTAAAAAATAACTAATTATTACATTAACGAAAAAATATATAGATATATATGAATAACGAAGAGATAATGATAAATGGTCAGTCCAAGTTAATTTTGACCTTTAAAATGCATATACGAGGGGGTTAACAAAAGTTTGGTAAGTTGACCAAAAAAATAAACCATCAAATTCTTTTCGTATTTCTTCATAATCTTTGTCCTCTTCTATCTTCTCTACATAATCGTCATTGATTTCAATGCATTTCTTAATTTCTATAGATCCAATTCTGAAAACAGTCTTCAAAATCTTGTTCTTTAAGCTTATCAAGTTCAGCATTAGCCGTATTAATTATCTCCTCGTTGCTACTAAAGACCTTTTCTTTCAAATTTCTTTTTAATTTTTGGAAATATCCAGAAATCACACGGTGCTATATCCGGGGATTAGAGTGCTGAACGTATTTCTTCGATCCCAGAAATCGCAATAAAATTACTCGTTATTTCAGCAGTGTGGGTGTCATAATGTAAAAAGTAGCACCGCAAATCCTCTTTTTTCCTGTTTCCAGCAAATTTTTGAAAACTTTTGGTAAGCACTCTTCGGTGTACTATTTTGCAGTTACCGTCTGATCCTTTTCAAGTGGAATATCAACTACGATTTTAGATCGGGTGAAATAAACTGAAATCATTACTTTTGCCGAAACTCTTTTTGGACCTCATTTAAAATTCGTGAGATGATAACCTAATATGTGCGTTACAGCCATGGCATTCAAGCCCATTTTATTGGCAATCATTTTTTGTGTCAATCCTGAGTCTTCGTTAATTTTAGACTTCACTAGAGCTACATTGACGTCATTAGTGGAAAATTTTGGTTGACCTTCTCGTGTTTGCGTTGGTGTTGGAATTTCGTCTCACTTATAATAAGCTATCTTGCGTTTTCTCGTCTCCATTTTAGCCCATTGTTCTAAGATTTTAAAGGAAGACTAATAAAGTAAAGTAAATAGCTGCCAAACTTTTGTTAATTCCCTCGTATTTACCGCAATCCATGTAGGAAGAGATCGGTTGACCACTGAAAGACAGCAACTAATATATTGTCAAGTACCAGGGGTGTTAGTTGAAATTTACCGGTTTTTTTGTTAAAGAAAACACTTAATTTTCAGAGGAATCTCAAAATTTGTTTATTCAAAGTATTGACCATTGGTTTCTACACATTTCGCTCATCTCTCAGGATACCATTCCAAAAAAACTTTTTCTCTTTCGAGGCAAACCATTCGACGAGCCATTTTTCGACTTCTTCAAAATTAGCGAAGCACTGCTCTGCAAGGGAGTGTCCCATCGATGCGAAAAAGTGATAGTCGGACGGGGCGAGGTCTGGAGAGTACGGCGGAAGCGATAATATATGCCAACTAAGTATTTTTAATGTGTCTTTCACCAGTTTAGCGGGATGAGACGGCGCGTTGTTATGTTGCAAGATAACTTTGCAATGCCTTCGGGACCATTCCGACCGTTTTTCGGTCTACGCATGATTCAAATTGATCATTTGTTGTCGGTAGCGATCCGTGTTCACCGTTTCACCAGGTTTTAACAACTCGTAGTACACCACACCACACTGGTCCCACCAAACACAGAGTATTGTTTTACGGCCAAAGCGATTTGGCCTTGCAGTCGATGGGCCAGCTTCACCAGGGGAAAGCCATGATTTTTTTCGCTTCGGGTTCTTAAAATAAATCCATTTTTCGTCCCCCGTGCCAATTCTATGCAGAAAAGATTTCCTTTCGAATCGTTGAGGCAGCACTTCACAAACGGTTTTTCGTTTTTCCATTTGTCTATCGTTCAGCTGGTGTGGCACCCATTTTCCATACTTCTGGATCTTTCCCATGGCTTTTAAACGTTGCCAAATTGCTCCTCGAGTCACATGTAGTGTTTTTGTCAATTTTTGTTGCGATTGGGTTGGATCAACATCCAATAACGCCTGCAATTCCTCGTCTTCGAAATTTTTCGCTGCACCAGGATTTTCATTGTCTGTGAAATCGAAATCTCCACTTTTAAATTGACGAAACCATGTCCCACATGTTCTAATCACTGGAGCATGTTCACCATAAGTTTCTACCAGCAACCGGTGAGCTTCAGCTGCTTTTTTCTTTTGATGAAATAAGAAAAGCAACGAATGCCGCAAATGCGAATTACTTGGAACGAAACTCGATATATTCACTGAGGTAAAAAAATATGACGCTATTATTTTGGCGGAATGTGACTTACGAAGCAAAAAAATTCCAAAAAAAAGACAAAAAATATATTTTCTTAGACATTTTGTTACTATTAATAATATATTACAAAATGAAACTGTTTAAATTTAATTGTTTCCAAAACGAAAGTTCTCAAAAGAGCATTAAAAAGAATGTAAGTTACCAGACTACCTTATAGCAATATTTTAAAATTGCATTTATTGCCTTAGACGTTGGGCGAAGTACTCACTGCACAAGTTAAATTAACTAATTCGCAGATAATGACGACCAACAGTAACAATGTACATACAGATACGTGTATATACAAATAAGAAACAAATCCAATAAACTGATTCCCTAATCACTCAAGTAACCAACACGATTGCAAGTGCCGGTGGAAAAGCACTTAAAAGTATTTTCATTTTTTTTTTGTTTTACATTTTTCTAAAGCAAACTTATGAGTCGCGAGCTTTTTTGCGCCATTCCACGGCGAAAACGAAACGTTGCCGCAGCACCTGTGCGAACGGATGCAATTTACAAATCGTTTGCAATACAATCTCCAAGGAATACGAGTACTCAACTTTTGCTACCACCTCCTGCACGCAGCGTCAGTGAAAGTGTGCGCCAGCCAAATACATTCTCAATTAGCGCTATAGCGAGGAGTTCGGGCATGCAGTGCTGCAGTTCGACAGATATCTTGCGCGAAATTTTGCCAAAAATTCGAGTGTGCGAGCATTTGCCCACGAGCTGTGCTTAAGCTGTTAATGTTGGGCTAAGCTATGAGTATTTGAGAAGTTATCTTTTGGAAGCCTTACCCTCAGCATGTTAAACTGCCTACTTTTTTTTAAGTATATGTAAATACATTTTTCGTTCTCTGCTTTTTGAAATTTTACTATATTTCATAAGATCCTTTAAGCCTACAAACCAAGATAAACTATCATATTCTTCATCTTCATTGGCCTAGGTACCACTTATGTGATTATAGCGGAATCTACGATAGCTCACCATACGCTCTTTATTTCTTCATTTGGATTGGTTAGGCAATAAGCCGAGTGGTAAGCAGCGCGTCGTCATGCTATTTTTGTTCTGTAGTGATCTTAAATTGAAAGCCATATTTGGGACTAAGAGCACCCTGAAGAGATTCAGGTGCTGCTATTTTATCCAGAAAAAATTACAGTTTGGTGTAGTTTGTAGGTCGTTGGAATCATCGTCCATACTTCTTCAAAAATGATGCCGGTGAGAAAACTTAACCATCAATGGTGACCATGATATCACCCCATCAGGCACCTCATAGAAGCCGAACCTGCACCTAGGCACATCAGAAAGGGAGTACTCGACCTAAAGAGCACCATCCAGCAACACGTGCAACAACCGCTGGACAGGACGGCATACAGACAAGCATTGAACCCCATTCACCAGGAGTCAGTTAACACCTTCAAATTCTCCTTCCCCGTGAATGGCGTACTCAGAGTAAAACCACCACCTATAGCAGACAACGAGCTCGAGCTGACTCGAGAGACCCGCGTGACCCTTGCACAACTTAGATCTGGATATTGTAGTAGATTAAACTCCTACCTATCCAGACTCGACCCCATCATACCCAACGTATGCCCTGCATGTGGAGAGTCTACACACGACACTAATCACCTCTTCACATGCCCCCTGAAACCGACTCATCTAACCACAGCACAGCACGTTTCCTGCACCTCCCTTTAGATGACCTCGGCGACTTAGATTAACAAAGCCTGCTCTAAGCGGGGTTAGCCAGCCGCTACAACAACAACAACACCGTTATCGCGCCATGATAACCTGATAGTGATGCTCGTGATCTCGGCGACATTTGGTTTCAACAAGACGGCGCCATTTCCCTCACTATGCATCAATCAATAGATTTATTGGGAGAGCACTTCGGTGAGCAGATAATTTCGCGGTTTGTACCGGTCGATTGGCCACCTATATCGTGTGATATCACAGCGTTAAACTTTTTCCTGTCTAAAGTCTATGCGGACAATCCCGCTTCGATTCAGGCCTTGAAGCAAAATATCACGCGTGTCACTCGCCAGTCACCAGTTGAAATGCTCGAACGAGTCATCGAAAATTGGACTCAAAGGATGACCATGATGATGATGAAAGGATGACGTAGCCGCTAGCCTACATTTGAAAGAAATAATCTTCAAAAAATAAATTCCAAGAATGTTATTTCGAATGATAATAAACATTCCCCATTAAATTTGGGATTTCATGTCGACCATCAATAACAGTCTCTGCTTGACCAACCTATTCAAAATAGTACGATCCAATTATGCCTCCAGCCCAAAATCCACACCAAATACGTTGTGGATGCACTTGTTTTTGACAATTACATCTGGGTTCTCATAACCCCACATGGGGCAATTTCAGCGAATAAAAACCCATTAAGGTTTTCACCTTGTACATCATCGCTTACGATGGTTTTGCTCAAAAATGCAAGCATTGCTAATGCTCAATAATCCATTCAACAAACTCTCTCTGCCTCTCTGCTGTACATGGTCATTAGCCTCTAGTTGTTTATTGATTATTAGAGAGTAGAGAGCTTCTTGAAATTTGCAGTTCTTCTCCTCGGCGCCTGAGGTTCTTGGATTGATTGCCACTGACACTCTCACACACTGCTTCGATATTGTCATTTGAACGACTTGTTTTTGGACGTCCACTGTGTTTGGCGTCTCCATCGGTTCCTGCACCCCGGAATTTCTCAATTAATCTCTACACTGACACTATTCCGACCATATTTTTATGCAACTATCGAACTGCGGCCGTCAAGCTATTAATATTTCTGAAATATTTTTCAACAATGAAGACACTTGTAACGCTCCATTTTTATTATGCCTAAACTGTCAGCTGTCGATTTGTTTTTTTTTTTCAATACTTTACAACATAAATGGCGACAAATTTAAATCTTGCGTTAGTTTTGGGACACCCTATATATTGCCGTCCTCACTACTGTCCTTGAAAGCCACTCCAATATACTGCAGTGTACTGCCGTTTAGAGCAGGATAACATCATATCCGGCGGAAAATGTTTTCTTCTTCTCTTTATTCCTGCAGCTTCTGTGGCATCTTCTTTAAGGTGCAAATAGAAATCCCGCGTTAGGATCGTAATTACCATTAAAATATTCTGCCTTTTCAGAGAATATTAGCCATCTGACCTTCTCTAGCGTCACGTAGCCTCAGTTTACCTTGACTTGGGAGAAAACAACTTTGGTTTCCCCTTAACACGGTCAGCCTGTAAGAATCTTCTTGGTCGTACTTTTCTTGGCAGCTACATCTGTCTCTTCGAATTTTTGGAAGACACCAACAACAGTCGACCAGGATATTAGAGTTTGTCGTGGTCGATGAATTGAAGATGAAGATTATATCTCAGTATTCATTTTGGCCCACAACATACGGCTACAAGAGAATTTATATGAAATATTATTACCTTCACATAAACACTATTGCATCTTTATCTACCTAAACGTTTTCCCTTCAGCACTGAATACACAACCATTCCACCTTATTGCCAAGTTTTGTTAGATTGACAGCGTTTGCGTTATTACTATTACTTTTGAGTGGATACCATCGGCGTACCTCACATAGCAACTTATAGCATACACGCACATCTCCGTCAAATTCCAGACAGTCCATACGGACAGTCAACTGGCAGCAATCAATTTCATAATCATCACTAGTGGTGGGACGAGCGCTTGGCTGTCGCACTGTCTAGCTGAAGGTTGCTTTCTTTTTTGGGGGTGGTAAGCAACTTCATTATCGCCAAATAGATGTGCGGCACGTACAGATGTTTCCACTCGTTGGTGATGCTTGCTGCTTCCGTAACATTGTTGGTGGTGGTGGTGCTACTTTCGGTCTGTCCACACTGCTGGTGAGAGGGCAAGGGGTCAGGGGGAATCAGTTCGTTGCATGTTGGGCTCTTCTTTATTTGTCCGCAGGTGAAACGGTTACATGAAATCCATTGTGAAACAGTTAACATTTCTCTTTTGAACCTGGAAACGGTACGCTTCTACATCGCTTTCACTTCTATGGCACTCCTAGTGGCCATGACTACCTTTGCATGTAAGTACGTTTGGGTAATTCATTTTCGCCCAGCTTTTTGGTCATATTTAAGCGTTTATTTTGTGTTGTTGTTGCCTCACATCGTTTTCATGGCCGTCGTTTCCATCTGTTTCATTTACAAAATTAAATGCGAGTGGTATTTTCCTCAGCTCATCTTGTTGTTCCCCTCCGGCCATTGTGGGTATGTGCTGGCGCACTTATGTAAGCCTATTTTTTATGCCTCAATATGTCTGCTGCATGCTACCACACAATTGTGAGTCATAATTGGAATTGTGACCTCACCTGTCATGCCGCGTTACTCGACGCAACTCGACCCTTTAATCGCCGTCCAAGCCGACCAACAAAGCTCAGTCCTCCAATGAGTTTGTCTACAATCCACAGCAGCACACTAAGTGAATCCTGAAACTCATCTACATATGTGTGTATATAGGTATGCACTCACATTACGTTTCAGCCTTGCAGTAGTGACGCCATTAAACTACGTTTTGTGGCTTTAGAAGCAATTATCTTTTGTATTTCAGATTTGTTTGCCACATTGCCATTGCCATTGCCACTGATGTCGCACACTTGCACCCACATAGGCGAACGTAGCTACTCAGTCATAGTATAACTATCTGTTCAGTTGACAACTCGTCTCAGTAAAGCAAAATTATGGCATTCGGTCCCATCGCAACTCTGCAAAATCTCACAAGGAATCAATAGAGCTCATCAGCTGTAGTCGCAAGCGAATTTTTTCTCATTAGGAAATCACGAAAAAAGTGGAGATATCGCCAGAATCTTAGCCTTAAGACCTTGCTGTGGTATTGGAAAACTCACCTGCTAATAAATATTTTTTGTGTACGGGCAACTTCCTGAAACCGCCAACACTAAGAGGAGACTCACAAGATCAATATTCGGAGCTTACCTCAGAAACGGAAGTCCCGCATGGATAGATACTTGTGCTACATTATTCTCAGTACTAAGGTATGATCAGGACTTTGGGTTTCAAAGAGTACGCGATGACAACTTAGACTCCGACTTCATCTACAGTCACGTGTTCGGCTGTGCGTAATACACAAAAACAGCAAGCTATTTACGATATCTCAAGTTTAAAAGCGAAAGGATAACTCAACTACGACGAGTATAGAGGTTCAAAAGTTTACATAGTAAGGCATGCCATCCGTAGAAGACAGCTACATCATGATATATTTCATTCTCCTTCTTTGTCTTTACTGGCGTAGACACCGCTTACACGATTATATATATAATTGGCACTTTGTAACCGCTGAAGCGGCTTTCGGCCGAGCTCCTCCTCCAATTTGTGGTTTTGCGTCTTGATGTTTTTCCAACAAAATGGAGGGACCTACAGTTTATACTAAGCCGCCTCCGAACGGCTGATGGTTTTTTTACGAGGAGCCTTTTATTTCATGTCCGAAATACACTCGGAGGGGTGGACATTCCCTGCCTAGGGGCGACCGCAATTAGAAAATTTAACTTAATTTTTTATTTAAATTAATTTTCCATAACTTTTGGATGTTGCTGGCACTGGGATATGAACCCGAGCCTTCCGAATGTCAGTACACAATGCTAACCACTCGGCTATCGCGGCCGCGAGTTAAAAACATTGAGCCATTCATTTCTTCTTTACGCTATTGACGTCCATTGGAACTACAAAGTACAGCCAGTTCCTTCTCTAACTGGTCTTAACAACAGAGTGGAGATCTTCCTCTTCCTCTGCTTCCACCGGCGGGTACTACATCGAAATCTTTCAAAGCTGGATAATTCTTATCAATCCGGACCACTTGCGCTAGCCACCTAAATAATGTCAATGTCGCCGTATAGCTCGTAAAGCTCATCGGCCCATCGTCTGCGGTATTCGAAGTTTCCAACTTGTAGAGATACTTGTCTTCGTTCACATATCCTTCGCTTCGTTATCCAGTCTGAAGAAGGCAGAACTCACGGCGCGGTTGCTGAGGCCAATAATGTCTATATTATCGGCATACACCAGCACCTGTACACTCTTATAGAAGATTGTACCTTCTCTATTCAGCTCTGTAACTCGTAAAATTTTCTCCTGACAGAGATTTTGGTGTTGCTTAACACTAGTTTGCATAGCCGATATATTTCATTTCCATCAGATTTTCACACACGACGTTGCCAACTGCTTCGGCTCAGGTAAAGTAAGCTCTATAACCAGCCTGATAACATAACAGATATAACAGGTCTCGCACTGCTATTCTTCTAATTCTGTCCTAAAGAAATAATAGATACATACATACATATGTATCCATATTTCATTAGTTTGGTTTGTACTCTTATTGTTGACTAATATACTCGGGTTTCGGCTCGGCCATGTGTTCAAGAGTTAGCTTGAATGGAATTGTTGCCACAATCTTTGTGGTAGCTACAGTGGTTATTTATTGCTCTTGCTGTTGTTGTTGTTAACATATTGCTACGTAGTTGCAATCACATTTTACAACTTACAATTTCATTGCTCTTTATTAATTGACAATTATGGTATATTGGATGTCATGCAAAATAGAGAGCTTTGCAATCTCACACAGAGCCCATATGCAGGTACCCAGACAAAGAGACAAATCACTGTTGGTAAATATACAATATGTACTCGTATATGCATAGGTAACTGTAAATTTATAAATAAGGCTTTGTATGTTTTAAACTGAACAATAATATTGGCCTTCCTACCGTATCGAAATATATGGAAATCGAGTTTATGTGGAGATATCGACACACAATCTTATGTAAATAATTTAGTATATTAGTCAATTAATTTATTGATATTTCAGTTAAATGGAACTATTTTTGAACGTTTTAATCCTCAAGTATATTCTTAATTAAAACTCATAAAGAGAACTCGATACAAAATTGTTCTTATATACGTAGGCTGCTATATATATTTCTGGCCTAATAATGAAAATACGAATATTTATCAACGAAAATGGTTTTTTTTTTTTTTTGGATTTGGCTTGTCTTGGAAGACCCACACGGTCGATTGCTGTTTTGTTTCGGGCTCATACGCATAGATCCATGATTCGTCACCTGTGACGATCTTATAAAAGTCATTTGAAGCACCGCGATCGTATTTTTTCAGCAATTCTTTACACCAATCCACACGAGCCTTTTTTTGAGCGACTGTCAAATTGTGCGGGATCCAACGAGAAAAAAACCTTTTTTACGGCCAGGTGTTCATGCAATATCGAATGTATGCTGGTGGGAGAAATGCATAGGCATGCCTCTATCTGAAGGTATGTTACATGCATTATCAGTTCACGTACGGCATCGATGATTTCTGGCACAACGGCTGTTTTTGGACGACCTTCACGGAATTCGTCTTTGAGCGAGCGTCGGCCGCGATTGAATTCGTTGTACCAGTTTTCACAGTGCTATAGGATGGTGCTTCACAGCCATACAAAGATTTAAGTTCATCGATGCACTCTTGTCGTGATAATCCACGTCGAAAGTTGTGAAAAATGATCGCACGAAAATGTTCACGAGTTAATTCCATTTGTTGGCCGAGATGAATTTTTTAATTCCCTGTAAATAAAACAATTCACGATTAAATGACAAAACATTCTGAGAGATGTTATGCTAAAAAATGTCAAACTTTCCAATGGAAATATCAGATTGCACCTGGCAACACTTAGTGTTGCCTAGGACAGACCTATGTATAAATTGCAGCCTACGTACAAGAGTATACATGTACTGTTTTCTTCTGGTTAGGTAAAGAAGCGAAGAGATCAGGTAGTTGCAGATAATTTAAGCTGTCCCTTAATAATAAAATTGGCCTGGTATTATACCAACTGTTATACTGAAAGAGAACCGGTATATGAGTATTAAATGATTTTATCTTTTAGTGTCCATCAAAAGCCAAATCTTCTTAGACAAGTAGCACAATGTTTTTTAGCTAAGACCAGTTTTTGCATGGCCTTGCTTATCGTTTAGCGTGGTTAAAATGGTTCCTCCTCCCGTTAGTTTTTCTGCCACATAGTCTGGGTCACGGATTAATTTGTTTGAGTGTATGTTCAGAGTACCTCTAAATTCTATTATTGAATGAATTCCAGAATCTACTCTATCATCAAGCTACGGCCCCCTAATTTAGAACGTTTGTTTTTTCTCTTCGCTCTTCTCCGGTATTCTAATGGAAAAGAGATTGCCAAAGCAGATGGAGTCCAGTACTTATAGAACTAGTGTAAGTGATAATATTTTGGGCATGGCCTATACTGCGACTCTATTTCGTTGCAGTTTCATTTGGAGTTTGACATAGAGATCTAAGTGAAAAAATGTAGTAGGGTCTCCAAGGCTTTCGAGAGAGCGGATGCTATAGCACCCATTATGAATACAGCTACCGGTGTGTTCTCTCCAAAAACTTGGTATGCTCTACGCATCTGTTATTTAAAGGTTTGTAATTTCAGTCCCCTCTTCAACTAAAAAGGGTTCCAAAATCAGGTTGGATGTGAAATAATAAAAAGAAGAGGCATTCTTTGCGTGCCTTGTTGTTAAAATTTAGTGACACGGCGGCGCAACCTTCATAAGTACAGCTCAGGCTCCCATGAAAGAACTTTTCATTCAAATCCTCTGTTCCTTCTGTCAGTGTAAACCCAGCTTTCTAAGAGAATGTGACTTAACATTCGTCCAGCATAATGCTAATTCATTAACGGATACTCTACACTTCTTGTATTCTACGAGTATATAATTGTCTGGAATATCGTCTGCCTTCTTTCTCCTTTGTTCCATTAACGTCAGACATTTTTTTACGCCAACATTAAACAGCAACGCGGAGATAAAGCTCCTACTAGAAGAACCAAGATATATGCTCTTAAATTATGGTTATAAGTACGTCTTTCTTATGAATTGTTTCTATGTTAATGTCGTCGGCTGCAATAGCCGAGTGGTTGCCGGAACGTCCTGTAATACGGAGAGCAGCAACATGAGACCAGCATCCTAAATTATATAAGAACTCTATTGGCAGGGAAGATCTGCATTTTACAGGGTTGACATTATAATTTGTGTTAATGCTGGTCCCTAACTAGAGGAAATCATTTACGACCTCGATGTTATGACTGTCAACAGTGACGCGGGAACCGAGTCGCGAATGCGAACCTCGCCATAGTCGAGTAATGGAACGTCTCTTCCATCGTCATCGATAGGGATTTCGGGTTCATTGTACGCGTATGTCATTTTCACTGCCCTCCATAAATTACTATACTTTGGGCATCCGTCACTTGTTCACCTCTCTAGGTCCTACAAGAGTCTGATCCAATTTTGTAAACCTTTTGTAAGCGTCGTATCTTTTCATAAAATTATCGATTCCTACCCTTGTCGGCCAGCTTTTCAAGATCTTCACACTAACGCATCTCGGCCTCTTATCTGCAGACGCGTTTTGTTTCCCTCTTCAGTTCTCGGTATCTATCTCATCCCGCACACGTTCTGCGTTGCGAGGCAGGAAATCTGTTTTCTCTCCACAGCGACACAGCAGTCTTCATCGTACCAGCTGTTTTTACGACCTTTCCGAAATCTATTAACTTAGTTTGCAGCTGTACGTAGTGAACTTGAAATGGTGTCCCACAGTTCCCTTATACCGAGTTGCTGATGGGTGCTCTCAGAGAGCAGGAGTACGAGTCAAGTAGGAAACCACTCGGCAGCCTGTTGTGATTGCAGCTTTTCGGCGTCGAACTTTCCTTTTATTTATTGGCGGTCGTTCTTTGATACACGGTGATGGGTGGGTATCTTTGCTGCAACAGGACGGTGGTCCGAATCGCTGTTGGGTCCTCGGAGTGTAGGCACGTCAAAAACACTGGAGACATGACTTCTTTTTATCACAACACGATCGATCTGGTTTTGTGTTATTCGATCAGGGTACAGCCAAGCAGCTTGATGTATTTTCTTGTGCTAGAATCTAGTACTACAGACAACCATATTTCGGGACCGGCGAAGTCGATCAGCCTCAACCCATTAGGGGATGTTTCGTAGTGGATGCTGAATTTTCCGACAGTTGTACCAAGGATACCTTCTTTGCCTATTCTGGCATTAAAATCGCCAAGCATGATTTTCACATTGTGGCGGGGGCAGCGTTCATGGGAATGCTCCAGGTGCTCATTAAAGGCATTTCGCTTTGATACGGATTGTGGCAGATGTTCATCCACCGGGTGGAATGTCAGTACTCGACGATGGTTTCTCTCTCCCACCACAAATCTTGCACCAAATATATGGCCGCTGTAGTAGCAAATGTCACAAGGACCTACGCGCTTCTGTCCTTGTCCCGTCCATCGCACTTCTTGGGCGGCGGTGATGTCAGCCATTATTCTTACGAGCACATCAATCAGCGGGGCAGCGACACCATCCCATTTAAGGGACCGAACATTCTAGGTGCATGCCCTCATTGACTCGAGTTCTTAATTAGTTTGCGTGGGTCGGCATCAAAGGGGGTATCTCATCCGAGGCGTATGATAATTTTTCATTAGAGTTGGTTTCTACATGGCGAGCCACCAACCCAGCGTGAGCCGCTTACTACAAGACCGATGTTCGTTCGCAGCCGCACAAAACTTGTGAACAGGCACTGCAGCCGTAAGGAACTGCCCTGGGATAATCTGTTGGTTCAATTCGGGTTCGCATAAACCTCGACCAATAGTCGATTGGGGTTGGTATAAATACAAGGCTATAGTCAGCTAGTGGGGATAATAGGTGATACCTAGGACAAGAAGTTTCTTTCGGATTGCAGTAAAGCTCGACCGGAAATTGACAATTACATACATATATGTATGTATGTATACGTATGTAAAAACATCTATGTAGCCCAAAGGGCCAAATTACCCGAGGCCCTTCAGCACGTTTTTCGGTATCGGTTTTATTCCAGATCAAAGATATATTCCCCAGCAAGAGAAAAATACTTCAAAGACCATTGAGCTCAAAAGCATACGCAAGTTTCTCTGGAGCACTTCCACTAATTTACTTGTACTTTACTTAATTTAATGAGTCTAACAACTTCCGTTATTTATATGTTTTGCAACAGAGAAAAAAAAACGCCGAAAAATTATTTAGAGTTACAGATGTACATTTGTAGCTTTGTTTGTATGTGTGCATGTTCATTTATACAATTGTATGTATGTACATACGAGTATATATATTCTTTGTCCTCATATTAACAACTGGAACTAATTAAGCAAATACGCCCGGAAAGAGTGCGTGTAATTTGTCGAGCAAGTGCACGCGTGTGTGTGTGTGTGTGTGTGTGAGTGGTTGTAAGTGACTTCACATGCAAAGGCAATTAGGCGAATGACAGCAACAGCAGAAACAAACGAGAGAAAAAAAAAAGAATGCGTAACTAAAGCATCCATTGCATTTTCCGCTGCCAACCTGGGTTCTGTAAGCGCCAACGTCAGCATTCGCAGTGCAGCAGATCGAGTTTCAATTTGAAATATATTCGCTTGGAGTCTTCATAAAGTATACAGATATGGATGAAAATGGCAGAGCTACCCACATGTACTATGCATGTATGTATGTATGTATGTATGTCGTATGTGGAACGACCGAATACGATTGCTCGACAATACTGTTAAATGAAATCACATGAGATCCGCTCCCGCAAGGCAAAACAAGAAATTTTCGAAATGATGCAACACTGCATACATACATACATATACCATATGTATTTATGTTTATAGGTATGTGCCTTGGTAAGGTGAAATGGAGTTGGTGTAGAGTTGGGCGAAGTCATTACTCAAAATGCGTATTTTTGCTGCCATCGATGCTGTTAACCGTATTTGTTGTTTATTGTTGTTGTTGTTGTTGTTGTTGTTGTTGCTGTTACTACTGTTACTGTAGCTGATTCATCGTTGGACACATTCTGTGCCAGAGATCAAAGCGAATGTGGCACCAGAACTCAACAAAACACAAAACAAATAAGGAACAATAGAAAGTATGAGGCAGCTCAGTCGCTGCCTTTGGGGCACCTACTCGTGTACCATATATACCATATATACATACATTCGCTAACAGTTTATTTCGCCTGTTGCATGCAGCATTCTCTGTTCTTAATTTTTGTTTCACTCAATTGCAGTGCAACTGTTACTTCTTACATCCATACATACATAAATATGTGCAACGTCAGTTTTATTAGTACAAGCCCCTGCATACGGACCAGTTGAGTTCATAATGCACCAGCCGGTGATGGTTGGAAATATGTTGCAAGCTGTGAATGTAATTATGAGCCATAATTTGCGCCGGATCTTTGTTGTGGAAATGAAGTAAGGAAGAGCTGCCATATGCCGGTGATATTGACATCACTTGAGTCAACAATCGTGTCGTGAGCTTTCTTCCTCAAGACTACACGTAGTTAAGGAAGTAAAGCTAGTGGGCCTGTTAGTGAACGAGCACAAGACGAAATATCTTCTGTCATCAAACAAACAGTCATCGTACTCGTGACTCGGCTGCCACGTCACTGTTGACAGTAATAGCTTTGAAGTCGTATATCTTGAAACCAGTATTAACACCAACTACATCGTCTGCCTTAAAATGGAGGAAGCTTAAAATAAATTGTAATCCCTCTGTCGAGACCCACAACGCAAATCTGAGAAGAATCTCGACCTAAAAGCATTTCACCGTAACCACAGCGCAGAGTTTCTACTTTTAATGTTCAAAAGGTTGCTATACAATTAGTCAAAGACGGAATTGAATGGGATCTGGAGACATTTATCTGAAGGCTTGCAAGTATGGTGTAGAGATTCAGGCAGAATAGTAGCTATATCGCATATTGACTACTCTGGTCTGAGGACTATAAGACGAAAGTTATTTCTGGGTAGAAAAGGACCGACATGCACCCGAGATTTGAATATGTTTTGATCAGGATTAGGAGATTTTTCGAGATTAGAAGGTGTTGAGTATTTTTAGATTTGGGCATTTGGAGACTACGACAAATAGAAATTTGAAAATTTTTAAAATGATACCATTTCGAAATTTTTGAAATTTTGAAAATTCAAGATTTAGCGTTTTTGTTTTAGATTTGGAGTTTTTCTAAATTAATTTTAATTTAATTTTTTATTATTTTTGCTAGATATTTTGAAACTCGAAGTTTTGGGTATTTTGGAAATTTTGAGTATATTCAGATTTTGAGTTTTCAAGATAAGGAGATTTGAAATTGTATGGAATTTCGACATCTCGAGATTTAACGTTTTTTGGGATTTGTGTATATTTTTTGATAGCAATTTTTTTAGATTTTGAGAATTGGAGATTTTGATTTGAGTTGTTATTTGAGATTCGAACAATTTTTGAGGTTATAAGATTTGTCTTTGAAACAGATTTGGCGACTTTCGGAGATTTGGAGATTCTGATATTTGGGAATTTTTCTCGACATCGCCACTATTCTGAGACTAACAGATATTTGTGAGAATTGGATATTTTCAGTTTTAAAGACGCCAAAAAAATTTAATTTCTCGATTTAGCCGCAGTTTTGGCAACTATAAATAGACTTGCTCACGACACGTTACGTCCAGATGTAAATAAAACGAAACGTACGTACATATAAATAATATCGGAGACGCTCGAAAATTTTACGTAAAATTTTACAGGTTGGCGGTCGAGAATTCCAGCCTCAGGTAGGGAACACTTCTGCAGCCTTATTTACGATATCAACATCTTAGAAACCAAATCGCAATCAAATATCTCTAGTCGCTAGTTAAGGTCTTCATCTCTGACTACGTTCACATCACTAGAAACCCCATAAAAAAAGCTAACAGCATCCAGGTATAAGAAAAAATGTTGCCAATATGCCACGAGCATTGCAGTCAACAACATATCGACCAAACTCTATTTGGTCGATCAAATTAAAAACTTCATACATTTATGCATTGGAAACCGCCTGTCGCCTGCCGCCATACGCCGTCAACATCATCATGAACGTCGTCGTCCATTTGTGGCTTTGATGACATCGTTTAGCATTTATGATGCGCCGACTGCGCCGGACTGGGCCGAGCCGAACGAAGCGTGCATTTGACGCATGGATATTGACATGCAAGTTTCAAAAGAACTAATTGCATTTAAAGTGTAGCATTTATGCCCCTCGGCAGCATGCATATAGGTATTTATGTATTGTGTGCTCTTATGTGTGGGTGGTTGGTTGCTATTGATGGCTCTGGTGTTGGGAGTTGGTGTGCATTTGTGCTTCTTACTTTTTGGCTCGCTTCTTTGCCGCTGCTTGTTTAACACATTTTGTGAATTATGTTAGTGAAATGTAAATGGTGTGTGAAATTGGATTGGCATCGCTTCCGCATACATATATATGTACATTCATATGTATCAACATATTTATATATGCCTTGCATGTTCAGCACGCCTTTGAAGTGGACTGTATGGGTGTTTGGGAGTGTAACACTTTCAAGTATTGTCATGTCTCATTAATTTTGAAAAGTGAGTTGATATGTATTGATGTAAATTGAAATGTGAAATTTTTAATAATATTTTAACGGAGGAGTGTAGTATTTAGATAGGCGTTGACCTGTTTGTGTTAATTTTATTTTCGAACCACACCACGAAAGAACTGGGATAGCTGCAGTACAAGTTAGATGACCATTTAATATTTCTATTCTTCGGACCTGGAAACCGACAAGAGTACTTTAAGGAATGCCCAGAGTATACTCGATTTATGTAGGGAGCACTTCTCCAGCCTGTTGAATGGCAGTGAAGAGGAAACACGCGGAAATGGTGAACCCGAAACTCCAATTGATGACGATGGAAACGTTGTTCCGTCCGAGTAACCATCGGCCGTCTAAAAACAACAAAGCGGCGGAGACCGATGGATTACCAGCCGAGCTATTCAAATACGGCGGTGAAGAGCTGATCAGGTGCATGCATCTGCTTCTTTGCAAAATATGGTCGGATGAAAGCATGCGCGACGATTGGATACTAAGTTTGCACTGCCCAATCCACACAGTCCGTGCCAATTACCGTGGAATAAGCCTTCTTAACATCGCATATAAGGTCCTATCAAGCGTGTTGTATGGAAGACTAAAGCCCACCGTCAACAAACTGATTGGACCTTATCCTATGACTTTAGACACGGTAAGTCAACCAGAAACCAGATGTTCACCATGCGCCAAATCTTGGAAAAGACCCATGAAAAGAGAATCGAAACACACCACCTTTTCGTCGATTTTAAAGCAGCCTTCGACAGCACGAAAAGGAGCTGTCTCTATACCGCGATGTCTGAATTTGGTATCCCCGCAAAGCTTATACGGCTGTGTAAGCTGACCTCAAGCAGCACTAAAAGTCCGTCAGGATTGGGAAGGACCTCTCCGCGCCGTTCTTTACCAAACGAGGTTTCTTTATCGTGTGACTTTTTAAACTTATTCCTGGAGAAAATAATATGAGCAGCAGAGCTGAATAGAGAGGGTATAATTTTTTATAAGAGTGTACAGCTGCTGGCGTACGCCGATGATATCGACATTATTAGCCTCAGCAACCGCGCCGTGAGTTCTGCTGTCTCCAGACTTGATAAGGAAGTGAAGCCAATTGGTCTGGTAATGAATAAGGGCAAGACGAAATACAAAAAACAAACAGTCATCGCATTCGCGACTCGGCTCCCACGTCACTGTTGACAGTGATAACTCCGTGGTCGTAGATAATTTCGTCTACCAAGGAACCAGCATTAATACCGACAACAATGTCAGCCTGGAAATCCAACGCAGAATCACTCTTGCCAACAGGTGCTACTTTGGACTAAGTAGGCAATTGAAAAGTAAAGTCCTCTCTCGGCGAAAGAAAACCAAACTCTACAAGTTGTTCATCATGCCGGTCCTACTATATGGCGCAGAGGCGTGGACGATGTCAACATCTAATGAGTCGGTTCTAGGGGTCTTAGAGAGAAAAGTCTTGCGAACGATTTATGGTCCTTTGCGCATTATCAACGGCGAATACCGCAGACGATGGAACGATGAGCTGTACAAGCTATACGATGATATTGAAGAGACAGCGGCTACGCTGGCTATGTCATGTCGTCCGAATGGATGAATGCACTCCAGCTTTAAAAGTATTCGATGCAGTACCCGCAGAAGCAAAGGAAGACATCCACTCCGTTGGAAGGATAAGGTGGAGAGTGACCTGGCTGTAAATTATCGTGAGCACATAACTACTTTTGCAATAAAATTATTTTCCATAAAATCCGACAATTTACTGAAGTTAAGGTGCCTAATGTTACTTCACAAAGTCATTACCCTCAGGAGCCCAAAATATGTATTGTAGAACTTGCATGTAGGCAAGCGATATTCGATATTCGATCTTAGACGCCATATTTTTTCTATCACCCTTTTGCAAGTGTAAAGTGCCTTAACCGCTCTGCTGTGTTCCGGCTCCAGTTGAGTTTGCTGTCTAAGATTATGCCGAGATACATATTTGTGTTCAGTAGAGAGGGTGGTTTACATGCTCTTAAGTATTATTGGGGGCTTAAAAGGAATAATAGGAACATTTCAATTTTTCTGGGTTAACATGCAGCCCGTTTCCTTACACTAGCTCCTCATACGTATATGGTATTTTTGAGCAAATCGCTCAATTTTCGAATCCTCCTATTTGCTGTTGCACTCTACAGCAGTGGTGTATCTGGTGGTACTAGCGCTCTATGGAAACTAAACCTAAATTACAAAATGTTCCCAAATGGGTCTGGGCTGGTCGACTTCGCCCGGGTCCGAAATAATGTTGTCTAAGGCACCAGTTTCCGGCACAAGAAAATTCATTCATAGATATCGAGTTGTTCATATTCTAAGACACGAAACCCCGAGGGATGTCCGTCAACAAATACAAGAAAAGATCGACGTCGGAAAGCTAAAATCACAACAGATAACCGGTTTTATATTCGAGTTTCACTCCTGCTCCCTGAGCGCACTCTTTAACAAGGGTGATGGGAGACAGTATTTCGAGCTCCACGGAAGCAAGTGCTTTTCGACAATATAAAAATAATAACTGATAATATGAGCAATATCTTGTCCAGTGGAGAGAAAAAATTCCAGCAATTCAAATACGGCGGTGAACACTAGGGGCATCCATTTAATTTCGAACGATTGGAATCATAGTGTGCACAAAATTTCATGAAGAAAGGCTTCGACCTAGTAGATTCAATAAAACCAGAAATACACCATGCATCAGGACCTGATTAATACCCATGAGAAGAGAAACGACCGTTCGATATTGAATGAGGTTTCGGCAGGCGGACTCTTGATCGTGCGATTTCTTCAACTTAATGTAAGAGAATTCACATCACTGTTTATGTTCATAAATTTGAAGTTGTTCGCTGGTTAGTCTAGTAACCAGCGTTAACACCAACAACAATTCTGCCAACACAGAAACACAGATGACCACACACGCGAATTAAGAAGCAGCCGCTACACTAACTAAACGATGCAGTAGCTATTGATGGAAACAGGGAGGACCTCCACTTATATACTCGTATATTAAATTATATTTTTATATATGGAAAGATATTTATACCAGGTGTGTTTGTTGATGTCGCTAGCAATATGTATAAATTTCTATGATTTGGCATATATGTAATTTTTTTCTATTGACATTAACCTACAAAAATACGCAAATCACACAAGGAACATCCTGGTGCAGCGAAAAAGTTCGAAGACGAGGAATTGCAGACGTTATTGGATTTTGATCCAACCCAATCGCAACAAAAATTGGCAGAAATACTCCATGTGACTCAAGGAGCAATTTGCCAATGTTTAAAAGTCATGTGAAAGACCCAGAAGTATGGAAAATGGGTGCCACACCAGCTGAACGATAGACAAATGGAAAATCAAAAAACCGTTTGTGAAATGCTGCTTCAACGATTCGAAAGGAAATCTTTTCTGCATCGAATTGTCACGGAGGACGAAGCGAAAAAAATCATGGATTTCCCCTGGTGGAGCTGGCCCATCGACTGCAAGGCCAAATCGCTTTGGCCGTAACACAATGCTCTGTGTTTGGTGGGACCAGTGTGGTGTGGTGTACTACGAGTTGTTAAAACCTGTTGAAACGGTGAACACGGATCGCTACCGACAACAAATGATCAATTTGAATCATGCGTTGATCGAAACACGGTCGGAATGGGCCCGAAGACATGGCAAAGTTATCTTGCAACATGACAACGCGCCGTCTCTTACCGCTAAACTGGTGAAAGACACATTAAAAACACTTAATTGGGAAGTACTCTCCAGACCTCGCCCCGTCCGACTATCACCTTTTCGCATCGATGGGACACTCCCTTGCCGAGCAGTGCTTCGCTAATTTTGAAGAAGTCGAAAAATGGCTCGTCGAATAGTTTGCCTCGAAAGAGAAAAAGTTTTTTTTGGAATGGTATCCCTAATTTGCCTGAGAGATGGGCGAAATGTGTAGAAACCAATGGTCAATATTTTGAATAAAAAAATTTGAGATTCCTCTGAAAATTAAGTGTTTTCTTTATCAACTAACCTGGTACTAACTAAGCAAACATACGAGTATCACTCAGAAGTCGAGCCATTAAGAATTCAAAAGCAATGTCAAATAGTTACCGATTGCCCAGAAGTAAGAAATGCTCAGAAAATTACCAAAGACTTGCCAATTAAAAAAATACTAAAGAGTGACTTATTTCCGTTTATACATATATGTGTGTATAATACATTTATACATAATATGTAGCTGCCGCATTATATACGCCGAAATGACTTGGACACATCTGATTCATAGGCTTTTTGTTTGATTTTTAATACAGAGTTCTCTAATAAGGGGTGTTATTTTGGTATTCAACGAAAAATTAGCCACTTTCGATAACCTCTTCGACAACACGGTCCGGATATTTTCCCCTTTAAAGATCGATGGTTTCGTTGCGGGTATGGCAAGTAGCTCTGTCAGTAAACGTTCTCCATATAAATTCCGTCCAATTCCAGTTAATCATCTCTCGATAGCGTAATCCATTCATCGTAACTATTGCCAGCCTCATTTTCGAAAAGGTAAGATCCAATGACCCGCCAGACTATAAACCGTACCAAACAGTTACATCGAGGGAGAGATGGGTCTCATCAGTTAAGCTGATTTTTCGATGAAATTCCGGATCATTTTCACGTATTTCACGAACACAAATACGATGTAATAACATTTGTGGAATGCCCACACGTGTGCACGTGTTTTATTCTTCACATCACTAACTTAACCCAGCAACTCCATTTTTCCACCAATAACTGTATTGTGTGGTCCGACAGGGTGCTTCACGGCAACCGAAAAATATTTTTTTTTAAAGAACCGTCTCCTCCACGTTTTCACCATTTTTATAGTGATTTTTAATACTTTCAATGCCCTATTATATTATAAACGTATCGTTCTATCTTTAGTGGTGGCTTTTTTTTACTTATCAAATGTCAAAAAATTACAGTATCAAAAGTGACATCTGCCAGAATAGCAGAATACTCAAAATAACATCTCTTATTGAAATACCGTTTATTTAAACAGTATGAAAAGTTGTACTTATTGTATTGTATTTGTTCATTTTGAACTGGTATATGCCTAGTACGTTGCTAACCGAAATCTGACGGTTGTCAACCCGTGTTGTAATTAACAGTTGCTTTTAAGAAGAAAATGCTTCCATGGAGTGCTTGTCATAATAATTTTGAAGTAGTATTTGACGAGTTCCATTTGACTAACGATTATACACATGTACCTATATACAAATATATTTAAAAAAAACAACAACACATATGCGAATGCGCCAATTATCACCTACAATGTTAGTAAGTAAACAAACTCTAGTTGAAGGAACAACACGAGCTACAAAAAAATAACAACAACAACCTTATTAAGTGGAAGTCACATTAGCAGTTAAAGCAATTTGCAAAAACAAAAAACAAAAATAAAAATGCTAGAAGTACATATGCGCACGCATACATGCATATACTCGTATGCATAAGTACCTTAAGCAACATTTCTACTCATATGCGGAAATGGGCATGTACATAGGTATGTATGTGTGTATTCCTACAGTCAGTTAACTTTCCTTTCTGCCGCATCACCAGTTGTTAGTAAATAATTCTTTCTAGGGAAGTTACTTTAGTTGCCAGGAATTGCCCGTCAACTTGTTGTTGTTGGCATCTAAAATACCAACATGCACACACCCGCAAACACATTCACTCACTGTTAGCTAGCAAATTATTGCACAACATGTCGGCGCGTACCAACAGGTATTTAAAAGGCAAAAACAACAACAGCATGGATGATAAGAAAAAATGAGAACCACAAATAAAGCAGGATGCAATGAAATGGCAGAGAAAAAGTTAGATGTGGTGCAGGGTAGCAGACCAGTTGTAAATCTCAGTGTGTAAGCAATTGAAATTGTTTCGCTTGCATTTCCGTGTGGGTGGGCTTACGTTGGGCAACTTGAAAACTCGCAGAAAATGTTGGAGCTACATGCAAAAAGCTAGATTGCTCTTCAAATTTGCCTTAATATAATATAATATATGTAAGTATTAATCATATATAGAGTAAGAATGAAAATATTCTAACGTAAAATAAATAAATTAAAAAATTAATGAAATAAAATACTATAAAAAAATAAATAAAAACTTTTAAATAAAATAAATAAACAATAATAATAATAATAATAATAATATACAGCAAATTTAAATAAAATAAAATAAGAAATGTAAATATAAAATAAAATATATAATTTCAAATAAACTTGAAGAAAATAAGAAAAAAATATAATATGAATTTAACATATTTATATGAAATGAAATACATTAAAAATTAGGTAAATCAAAATAGGGTAGAATTAAAAGAAGAATAAAATAATATAAAGTGTAATTGTTATTGTTATTAACTTAAGCTTATAGATTAGTTATATTTTAAAATAAATTATTTATTACACTTCAATACAATACTATCTTTTCAAGGTTAGTTTACTTCTATTTCTCTGTCCGCTTGTCTTTTGCTTCTCTGTGTATCAATATTCGTCTATGTTAAAGTTGCCACATTATTAGTATCAAGTTATGGTATATTCGGAAATAAATAAAAATAAAAATAAAAATAAATGTAAAGTAAATTAATATAATATAAAGTAATAATAAAAATTAACAAAAAAAAATTATTATTTAATAACATAAAAGAAAAGAAATAAAATGTAATATAATGCTTATAATATAAATAAATTAAAAAATAAATGAAATAAAATGCTATTAAAAATTTAGAAAATTTAAAATAAAATAAATAAAAAATCATAATTAATATATAATAATATAAAGCAAATTTTAATTGAATTAAAAAGGAATATAAATATAAAATAAAATAAATAATTTCAAATGAACTTGAAGAAACTAATAAAAAAATTATGTATATTTAAAAAATATTTTATGAAATAATATAAATAAAAAATTAACTTAATCAAAATAGGCTAAAATTAAAAGAAGAATAAAATAATATAAATGTGAAAAGTGAAATAAAATAATATATTATTTAATAACATAAAAGAAACGAAGTCAAATGCAATATAATGCTTATAATATAGATAATTTAATACTGAAAAAAGAACAAAGTACGATGTAGCAAATAAATTAAAATTAAATAAAGCAAAATAAAAATAAATGAAATTAAATTAGTTTAAATTAATTATATTAAGGGGTTATATACAGTCGATTTTTTATTTTATTTTCTGTATCTACATATATTTAAGAATACACACAAGAAATTTCAAAACGATCCGGCAAATATTTTCGAAGTTACACGCACATTTGTAAAGACGTTTCGAAGAGCTTGAAAGTACCATATAGGAAAGCATAACTTTAAACGCGTTTTTCTCAGAATGGTGAATTCAAAGTCGATGACCACTATAACTCGAAAACGGCTGAACCGGCTAATCTTTTATTTTTTCGATAAATTTTTTTTTTTTTTATAAACAATTTAAAATCGAAATTTCGCTGAAAAATTGACTTTTTTCTTTGAGAAGGCGCCATTTTGACAAAAATTTTTTTTTTTGCTTATTCCTTCATGATTAATCACTAGATTTAACATTACTTTAATGAAATCTGTTTGGTTTTTTAATTTCAGATGATCCAGTTCAGAGATAGAGTGGTCACCGCAAAACGTCTTTTTTCAGAGGACCTCCTGGACATCAGCTGTAGCTAGTTATAAGGATTAAAATATTGTTGAATAATACCATAATAAGTATGTAAACTTTTCGAATCAATAAATTCTAAAGACTTCTCAAAAAAAAATTCTTAAAAATTCGCTTTTTTTTGGCCCATTAACTGCACATAACCCCTTAATCCCCATCGAATAAAATTATTAACATATATTAACTTGATTGAATGTAATAAATTAAAAATAAAATAAAATAAAATGTATAAATTAGTTAAAAATTAAATTAAATTAAAAACAGAAAACAAAATAATATTAATTTAACTAAAATAAAATATATTGAAATTAAACCAAATAAAATTTTATTCAGTAAAATAAAATAAGATAAAATAATTAATATTGAGTAAATTTAAATAAAATTTATTTGGTGTACTTCAGTCCGTTGCTTTGTGTTCAAATAGTGTTATTAAAAAATAAAAGTAAAAATTCCAGCACACGCGACTACTTTTATTCCTCTCTGTCCTCTCTTCAAAAAGACCCGAGCCGGTAACCATCCAAATCATTTTGCATCTGTCGAAAAATCTAGTAGTCGGAAGGAGCAAGTTCTGGAGAATGCGGTGAGTGGGTTAAAACCTCACATTTCAACTTTTCCAAGTAGTTTTTAACCATTACAGCTACATGGTTCCGAATATTGTCATCAATAGTTACGCCTTCTTGATCCAATAAAGCCTCCAATTCCTTTTTGGGCTTGTCAGAACGCTCTCTGGCTAAACTGATGCTAAAATTACCACCATTTTTGAAGCGTCGAAACTACACTCTGTGTGACTTATCGGTCGGCGTATATTCAGCAAAAATTTTCACAAGCATTCAATGAACTTTAGCTACACTTTTCCTAAAATGTAAATAGAAAGTTAAAACTTCCCGCAAATGCGGTTTATTTAACACAAATCCGGGCTTTTCAAAGAGTTTGAGAACAATGTTGGCGTTAAAAAAATTAGCTAATGCACACAGCCACGAGCTTGTTCAACAGCGCGTTTTTCTCGAAACAACGTTCTTATGGTCGACCCGGATGATTTTCTATTCAACCGATTGGGCCGAAATTTGAATATTTTATACTATTCATATGCATATGTACATATAACTACTTTTCTCCATTTTACAGCTTAATTTTTACTTTCAAAATTTCAGTTTTTCGAAGTAAACGGTTCTTTTAAGTGGTGCGGACTTCAGTCCTTAAAGTCCAGTACTCCCTTTCTGATATACCTAGGTTGTGGTTCGGCTTTTTAGTAAGTGCCTGTTGGGTGCTCCCTACGGTACTCGTACCATAGATGCTCCCCTGTGTAATTCATCCTCTAGCGACATCTGGAGATTTCCTGTCTCGATCTTAAGGTTGGTGCGTCTCGCTAGTCTCTGGCGTCCACATCGGACCAGCATAGTTTACGACTGGCTATCCCACTTCCTTGTAAGTATGTTTCCAGTACGTTTATTTGCTGTCGGCCTACGCTTTGAGGAGTTTTGTAGTCTTATGCCGAGTGAAAGAGTGCAGGCTGTCGAATGTGACTCCCAGAAACTGCGGGTTTTTAAAAGTAGGAGTTTTTACACCATCCACTTTCACATCGAGTACGAGCCGATACTCCTTTGTCCAGCTGGTTCAACGACCTAACCCCGTTTAGGTTTATAGGTAAACAAGTGTATTAACACTATCTAGTGACAGTGACCTTTTACTTATCCCTGAAACATTGGAAAGCAAATATTTTTTTAATCAAATGCCTAAACGAAAATTCATAAGTTTTTATTTCAAAATTAATACAAAATATATATATATATTTGTATTTGTTTGTTATTAACTTTGATTCCTGCTGTAAATTCAATTTAGTTTGAAGAATATGAAACATAAAAACATATGTATGTATGTACCTATCTATAGTTACAAATACACATGTATGCAGCCATTTATGCAAAAAGTCTGTCAGTAAACTGAAAATGGATCGCTAATTGGAAGCATTTGCAAAATTTATTGCCGCTCAACACAGAATGAACTTTATTTATGTGGAGAAGCAAATAAGTAAATAAATGCGATTGCGCCAATTTACATACATACATACATCTGGTATTTTACTTATCTGTATGTATGTACGTACATATACATAGGTATTTGCATATATGTATGTCTGCATTTAAGCGATTATTTATTTTTCCAACATTTGCACATACACAACCACTCGTATGTATCTAAGTATGTATCTTCCCACAGCAAATGTTGCTATACCACTTGCACGCATGCTAGCAACATAAAGGAGTACAGCAACATGTTGCTGAGGTAATAAAAATTTAAATGATACCCATTAAAATGTACACACACACACACACCCATGCACACACACGCGCGTACGCTCGAATTTAAGTCAGTTATTTAAGTGAGTCAAGTCAAATTGAAAGCACAACCCTGGGGAGACTCCAGTATGTTCACTCACTGCTAACTCTTTTTTCTTGCTTCTTCTTTCTTATCTTTTATTTTTTGACTCCAAATCTATTATGCGCCCCTTTTTTGTTGTTGTTGTTATTCTCATCACTTTCAGCTGCTCTGCTAGCAGCAGACAATATTGTTGAATACTTTTAAATTGCTCTGAGGCACCATTGCAGTTGTTGTTGTTGTTGTTCTTGTTGTTCTTGTTGCCATTGAATATATATCATTTTTAACAAATAAACGAACTGCTATACATTAATTCGTCAGAGGAGACGAGCTCCAGCTGCTTGGAGCATGTGAGTGCAGAGAATGGCGCAGAGTTTGCGCCAAGAGAGTTTTTTGCTATGTATTTCGGTGCGAGAGAGCAAAAGTGTAAATGTGTTGAGCTTGAGTCCGTGCAAGAGTTCAGTTGAGTGGTGTTCAATTGGTTGCCCCCATCAAAGGTTTAGTTAAGTGTTAATATTTAAAATAGATTTATAACACAGTTGAATGACAGAGAGAATGTCGTAAGAGCAACATAAAAAAAACAACAGCTGCAAGCATACTGTAAATGAAAGTGGCTGTAAATCTGTAACGTTAAAGATGTTTAGGATTTTTTTGTTAAAAAAAAATTGTTTTTTAATTTTTACTCTCTGAAAACCAACAGATTAAAAAACTCTTAGCTTAAATAAAATATGCTAATTTTATTACAGAAAGTTAGCAACTAAAAACTATTGCTTATCAATTGCGCAAGTAGATTGACCGATGAACTCCAATAATTGGTTGGTTGGTTGGTAGAATCTGAACCTGCACCAAAGCCATTGAATCGGCTCACTCTGCTCCCCCGCGTAACATTTGAAGGCGCTGAAAGATCTGAGAGAGATCCACTTAAAATCTTATAAAACCTGAAAAACTCTAACAACGCTCTCACTACGACTAAAAAGTGTTCTTGGAGAGAATGTTACATATCCTTCAAAACAGCTGACTGGCCCAAAGCAATCATTCATGTCTGTCTAAAGGCCAACCATTTGCTGCTGGCATGGAGCCGAGTATAAAAAGTGCTCATTCCTATGATCGGTAAAGGCTATCATAGCAGTACAAAGCTACTCAGGTCCATAAGTCAAGCATATTTTTGGCTAAAAACATTAGAGAGATTTATAGTAAACTTTCTCTCATTGGCTATTGAAAAGAGAGGGCTCCAATTGACACCTACCAAAAAAAAAAATCCTCCGAAATTGCGTGTTTTGCTTTCTTGTCTTATTTTGCTAAAATCATTCTTAATAATAAAGAGCTGTGCCAACGTTGCCTTCCTTTACATAGAGGGCTCCCTAAAAAATATTCTACCAAGTGCATTTGAAGCTGTATTGGGATAGTTAGACGTCAGCGTTCTTTAATTTTAATTATTTAATTTTATTTATCAGCCGTCTTAAAGTAGAATAATAGCTATGAGCCTAGAACGATTCCAAATATCCATATAACTAAGCAGAAGCTCTCATCAGGATGGTGTAATCTCTTCTCTGTTGTGGATCCTATCGGCGAACTCGCACTTAAGAGAAACGAGTTGGTGTGGTAAAAAGTCATTGCCTACACCGATCATGTCGCTAAAATATGTACTTAACGATAAGGTCTCACAAACTTTGGGTGACATAATAGAGAGAACTCTTGAAAGAGTATTGACTCGGCCACTCGTTTAAGCGAAATAATAAGAGAAATAAGGTCGTTGCAAAAAATTGTCTTGACCCAATGCCATAGGAGGCATCTGACGCCAATCGCTTACTCATCAAAGGAGCATAGATGGGCGGTCTCTGCTTCAATTCAACTCTATTTAAGAGGAAATAAAAAATTCCTCCCATAAAATCACCGATTTTGATGACCTCTAGATCTGAGGACTAAGGTCGAGGTTCTAAGAGATATCCTAGACAGCATACTGTAATTAGAGATTGCCTTATTCTTGGGGTTCCAACTTGTGAGCAAAGAGAGTCCTACTTTCTACCTCTATATACTTTCCCATTCGCTACAGCAAATAAGCTCATAAGAGAGCACAAAGAGGTTGGAATGGAACTCAGAGAGTTCTGAAAATTGCTTTAATCCCACTGTTTAAGAGGTAAGTAGCATAGCAACTAAAGAATCTATTGAGAACATTACCTCTCCAAAGGGAATTAAATTCATATTTCCAATATTAAATTCGGAGTCATTCAAAGTCTTAACTGGTTTCAAAAGTAAATTATTGCTGTGGAAGCCTAATTCGAAGCTTTTCTACTGAGTGTTTTAAAACTCCGCATTCGTACATAAGCTCCGGCCTGAATGCAGAATTTTATACACAAAATTTTAATAAAACAATTATTTTCTTAAAATCATAAGAACTCTAAATCCCGTCTACACACTTTGGGCTTGGAGAGTCAGCATAAAAAACATGTTGCTAGCAACATCAGAGACACAAAAACACGATTCCTGACCTAACATTAGCATACCAAAAGAGACCTTGCAAAAAGATTTGCTCCTTTGCCACATGCAATTACCTACAACTGTCATACAGGCAGTTAGCTGCACTCCACGTCTGCTGTTATTGTTCATATTGGTCTTGCAGACACACACACACACACACATTCACACATACACAGACAGTCACACTTAAACATGCGAGTATAGATTTGTAGCATTAAAATGTGTAGTCCTTGTAGTGGCGCACTCAATTTGCCAGCTAAGCCGGCATTGGTGGTGTTTACCAACTTGTCTGCCACAATGATTGCATAAACAGAGCTACGGCAGCACGTTGCAAGTTACAGAAAGAGTCGTTTTTTAAATAAGAACAGCTGACAAATATACAAACAGTCACACGAACAAAAACATACATTGACACTGTAACATTGTTGTTGCAACAATCGTCATCATCATCATCATCAACAACATGATTATTTGTTGCTTTTATTGCTTTTATTGCTTCAGTTGTTGCTGTTCTTGTTGTTTGTGTCGTCGATTTGTCATCGCTTGGCTCGGAAGTTCGCAATTCGTTATTTTGCCTGCCACACAGTTGTGAATTGGCACTTAAACTTGACGTGTCTTTTGCTCGTTTCGTGGGATTTTTTCATAAAATTATTATTAATCTATTACTTATTACGGCGGCAACGGCAACGGTTAACGGCAACAGCGACGGCGACGACAACAACGACAATTGTTATTATTATTTACGAGCGCGCTCCGTTGGTTAACGTTACGCGGCAAGAACGTAGGGTCGGTCGGTCGGTGGATCGCATGCTTGTGTTGTTCGCTCGCTTTACACGCGTGGGCTTGCAGTGGGGGGAAGATGATAAATGACTGAGTGAGTGTATACATAAGTGAAGGTAAGTTGCTTATGTGCTTCCCGACTCCCCTTAACACTATTAGGACTTGCTTCAGCTGCTCATGATAACATTTATATGTACATTTTATAGATACGGACAATATTCGAAAGCGCTAAATGAAGAATAATTTGTAATTTATTATTGACGATTTATATATAATTAAGATGAGTTCGTCCGTCCTGTGTGATGATTCATTGAGGAGGACGATTGTTTATAGAAAATTTAGTTTTGTTCACGACTTCGTCCACATGGAATTCCAACATGTTTGTAAAAAAAAAATGGAAATGAATAACTGTGCAACGCGTTAAAATTATTAAAACCTAATGAAAAAATGGCGAATCAAACATGGCAACGCTTTGTACTTTAACAATAGATGCACCTAATCATCCTACTAATAAAGCGATTGGTAAAATTTTAAGAATTTAGAAGAGACTGAATCGGTTGCAGATATTGTAAGGCCTGTGCATCATCATTTTGCTCGTTTCACCTCAAATATCGCTACTGTATGTGAAGGTGTGGCTGAAGACTCGAATGTGTATATTCCTCGGAATTCTCAAGAGCTGGAACATTCATTCCACACAACAACTGAAGCCAGCTGACCATTTACAAGGCCATTGGGTGCTTGACAGCGGCAAGACTGTCACTGTCAGTTCGAAGCGTTATGGTCGTAAGATAATCGACTTTTTTTGGACTACAATTGTAGAATACGAGTTAGACGAGAAGTGGCTTCAAAAAGATGGAGCACATGCCACTCTACAAGTGAATATGGCCTTATTTCCCGGCCGCAGAATTTCTTATCTTGGCGATGTCAATTAGCCACCGAGGTCGTGAGATTTAGGACCATTGAATTTTATTTGTGGAGCTACGCGAAAGGCCGTGTTTATGCGGATAAACCTTTAGCTCTTGCACACTTGAAGACCAATATGGTATATTTACATCAAAATATGGCTGTAGTAATGCCAAATATGTGCCAAAAAGTGATCGAAAATTACATCAAACGGATCAAAATTTGCAAAAAATTTGCGAGGCGATCATTTAAATGATGTGGTGTTTCACACATAATATAATTCCAAAGTTCAAATTAATAAAAAAGGAAAGTCATGAAAAAAATTTAATTATTTCCATTTATCTTCCAAGCCGCATTATGGAAAACACTCAGGCCAAAGCTTTTTATGTATGTATATAGATAACTTCGCAAATTTTTAACGCTATTTTGGAGGAATTTTAATACTCTGACTGTTAATATTGACTGATTATCAATCGGCAAGAAATCAAAAACCATACGATTTATGTTCGCTTATTTAGATCAACTTCTCTCGTTCGCATTTAACTTGATTTAATTCACTTAAGAAAATGTAAGGTAAAGAACAGCGCTGATAAATACCATATTTCCCAATGCTCAGGGAGTTTATGATATTGTTCGACGTGGGCCTCATTATTTTTGCGACGATAACAAGTTCAGACATAGTAAAACTCTCTCTTTCATCCTATTTACCTATAGCAGCTTTAGAATAAACTTTTTTTGGCCCTTTACGAGGTAAAGATCCATCATAAGTGCAAATACATGGGAAGAGTTTCGCGCATAAAATTTAAGTGGTTATAAAAAGTAATCTCTGATATGCATATTGGTGTAGCAAAAAGAAATCCATTATTTTTTCAATAGATAGCATCTTTTATCTGTATCTCGCATTATATTATACCGATCGGGTCCCGCTAGATGTCGTTAGAAAGATGACATTTCGTACTGAAAAAAAACTTTCTGGCAGTTCTGTGATTGATTGATTCAGTTTTGTTTGAGCGTACATCAAATATGGACACTAGCAAAGAGAAAATACGCTATATTTGACAGTTTTTCTTGGATAAGGGCGAAAACGCAAGCCAGGCGACTGAAAATGTGAATAGCGTTAATGATCCTGATACTGTTACAGTCAATCATGCACAATTTTGGTATCATTCCGGTAATTTTGATGCAAAAGATGCTTCACGGAGTGGAATGTCGATGAAATCATGAACAGTGTCGAGTTCGATCGAGCTATTAGATTGCCCAAAATCTCCGTTTGGAACCATTTAAATAAGTCTGGATACGAAAAGAATAAACTAAAGCATTCAATTTCATGTAAAAATTATGAATTTCTTTTTACTGCACCCAATATTTTACACATCGGTTCGAAGCATTACGGGTAACTCTCAGTTGGAATCACATTCTAAGACATACTTCCCTTGGACATCCAAGGACCCAGATACATTATTAATTTATTGCCATTTTTATATCCATTTAATTTTATTCATCCTCATATTTACAAACAAGGATAACTTTCTCAGTCATTCAGTCATGTCTGTGGATTCTACTCTCCACTCAACCCCATGCTCGAGGCATATTTGCAGCAAAAATTAAAGCCGCCATTCCATTTCATTCCCTGTCATATCATCTCCACAGCAGAATTTGCCCTTTATTCGTTCATTCGTTCACGCATATACGTGTATGTATACATTCTTTGCTTGAGCGTGAACAATTTGAGTTGTTTTTCATTAAATTGCATCTTCATTTGCTTTTGCTTTTACTTTTGCCTTCATTGCATCAATTATGATTGAGTGTGACTTTTATGATTGTTTTTTTTTTTTTTGAAATACTTCTCAACTCATTCGAAAAATAAATATATTTTGCTATGTGTGTGTGAGTGTGTGTGTTTGTGTGTGCTTGCTGCTCATCCGTTGGCGGCTGCAGATTGTCTTCAAGTGTGCCTAAATTACTTCATTAACGAGTTTATTTCATGTTGTTTTAATCAGCTAACAACAGCAACAACAACAACAACAACAACAACAACGACAACAACAACAACAACAACAACAACAACAACAACACCTCTGCCCACCTCACCGACAGCCATTAGCCAAAGTATAAAGTATATCGTTGAATGTTATTTCTGTGTATGGGTATAGCCAATGTTTGCGGCCGCTTAGTCTCTCCAATTTCACAGACACACAAATCATATTTATTTATCCATTCCATTTTCAACTCAGCAATGCACAGTGGGTGTGTTATGGGTGAAGGAAATGTTGTTAAAATATTAGTTAAATAGCGCTTCCTGTAAACTCTAGAAAATTCAAATCAAAAGCATTCCGGAGTACAAGCTAATCCTGAATTTAACTAACTCATCTTCTTCAAATGGTCTGAACTCAATATACACGTAAGCAGGTTCAACGACTCAGATGTTGTCCTCACAGGCATTCAATTAAATAATTGAACGGCGATTAAGGTTAGGTTCCTCCAAAAAATGTATTTTCAAACAAATTTTATTTATTTAAAAAAATCTTTATGCATTAAAGTTTTTGTAGATAAGTAGACGTATGAAAATATTAATTGAGAAAATTTATTTTTTTTTTTTTTGGAAATTGCGGCTCTTAAAATTGCGTTCCTTTTGTTGGTCAATGACACGATAATAATGAATATTTTTGGTTGCACTACCGACCATAGAGAGACATTCTAGAAGTAAAATGCCGCTTATTTCATGTTGATAGTTGAAAAAACGTGGTATTGAGAAAAAGGCGATTAAAGTACTCGAGCGACCGGACTTACCGGTTGGAGCGCTCCACTCTCCCATCTTCTATACTTACTTATTTGTCTTACGGACCTTCGAGATTAATTCTATATTATTTCCAAGAGTATTTTCTAGCAACTTTTGGTACAGAAAAAAAATTTCGATTTTTTGAAAATTTTTTAGAGGAACCTGGCCTTAAACCCTAAAGTTCGACTAACTAATTGGCAACAGATAAATGAAAAAATGTTCAAGCAACCTGTGGCAAGCATATGTTTTATGGAAAGAGAGAGGTATTTGTTTAGTGAGAGCATAGAAATATAAATATATGGGAAATAAACTTTCATTTAAACAAAATTGAAATAAAATTTCAATTAATATGTGCTCTAATAATCAATTTATTTGAATGTTATTCATAATAGACGTGAAGCTCAAGACGAGGTAGATCAATTGAAAACCGAAAAATTAAAAAGATAAGATTCCAAAGACTAATTGTATTGAGTTTATTAAATATGTGCGAACAGTAAACTCAGTGAAAAATTTTGAAGCTTAAGAAACAAATTGATGATAACACTCTATGATATGATCCAATTACGGATGTAAAAACAACTACAAATACCTTCACAATAATTTTTTAATGACTCCCTTGATGATTTTGAAAATTTTGTAGAGCATATTAATGTAGGTTATTACTCATCTAACCGACTCTCAAACTAGCACAGGAAAGTTCATAATGAACAGACCTACTCCGCAGCAACTTTGCAATTGATACAAATACCGCATCCAGTATTCGGTCGACATAATCGCCAAACAGAGCTGTGCCCAACCACTTTATGGAAGATTTTGCGGAAAGATCTTAGCTTGCAGGCTAACAAAATGCTACTCGTTCAAAAATTTAGGTCGAATGCCCACCAAGCGCGTCACACATTCGGTGATAAATGGATCCAAAACGAGTTGACTACCGATTCCTATTATCACAATAAGATTTTGATCAGCTTTGAAGATCACTTTTGGTTGAATGGATACGCTACACAAAGTTATCTCCTTTGGAGTGATGATAATCATCAAGCCATTGTTGAGACGCCGTTACAACCTCAGAAAGTTAGTGTTTGGTATGCGCTATGTGCAAAAGGAGTCATCATATGTTTTTAAAAATGAAGCCGTCCGAAATGTTACAGTCAATGGTTGAAGCGATAGAGCCATGATTAATGACTTTTTCGTGCCTGAATTGGAAAATGTTGGTGTGGACGACCTTTGCTTCCAATAAGACGGCGCTACATCCCATACAGCCAATGAAACAATCAATTTATTGAACGCAAGCTTTGGTGAGCGTCCTTCAACTTCGTACGATTTAACATCGCTGGCCTATTTTCTTTGGGATAATGTGAAGGAAGTTGCTTCTCTATGCAGATGAGCCCGAGACGATTGAGGCCTTGGACGAGTATATTCGACGCGTTATTGCTAATGTAGAGCTCAAGTTGTTCCAGTGGAAAATTGGCCCTGGACTGAAATTTGTTGGAGACAGACGCGGCGGTCTCTTGTGCCATAATAGCAAACCCTTGTCTTTATAATGAGTAAATGAACTTGTTGCACATAACATTAAATTATATGCATTTTATTTTCTTTTTTTCTTGTCTGAAAAAATACTCTTTATGTACCTCTGGAGATCTAATTTCACTTATACTTATAACCAACATGTTGGGTCACTAGAGGAATGAAAGAGTATAATGACCACCATACATACCGCACAGCCATAAAACCCGACTGTAATAGAATATACAAACACGAGTATGTTCTGCGGGACAACCGTTAGTACCGGCATCGTGAAGCGATGACAACTTTTCATTTACTTGGCCATCTAGTAAGATAGGTTGCTATGGATGGAAGGTATTTAAGATGGGTAGTGGCAGCATTAGATATTAATCTACTAATCCGTCTACCAATAAGAACGTACATTCAAAGTTAATGCGTGATAGGTGTTCAGCAAAACTAAAATATATACATATATGATATCCTCATATTCAGCAAAGAACGAGTAGTCAAAGAACGCTTCCTTCTGCAAGTAGTGTTCGCTACTCTCTCTTAAAATATTATTAGTACTCAATTTTATTTTACATTTTTCTATAAATCCGTACCACTGTGCGACAGCAGACTTCAACCATAACCCTCCACTGCACAACATAACACTAAACTCGCTCCCATTTCTTGTTTTTCCTACTTACGTCCTCTCCTTCTTCTTCCAATTTGACTTCCTCCTCTTCTTCTTCTTCTTTTTGTTATTTGACGTCTCTCGTCTCGTGTGCATATTTATTTGCTTTCGCAAAGTGAACAATTGTAGGCACGTTTGCTGCTAATGATGCTGTTGTTAATGTTCCCATTTCCCGTCGCCACCGCGCGTAGCCAGCCATCCAGTTCAGCTGAACTGAACCCAACACAACTCATCTTCGCTGTTGATATTATTTGCCATTGTTGTTCGTGTTGTAGTTGTTTTTGAAGTTTATGCGATATGGTTGTATGTGCGTCAAACTATGTATATGTCTGCAGATATTTATATGTTGAAATGTTGCAACATCCACCATCACCTTTAAAGTGTGGTGTCAGTGTGTACCTCGCCATATAAATGTTGATGAGTATATATATGTATATGTATACCTATGTATATATAGTGTGTTTCACGTTCTTCTTGCCTGCTTCCTCCATCACTTACCACTTGCCTTGCCCCTTCTCTTAACCATCTATGTACACATCTACACTTGGCTGCAATACTTCCTTCCTGCAACCGCTTCCTCAACGCGCCGCCGTTTGGCCATACCGACCACAGCTCGCGTGTTTTCCTCGTTAGTTTTCTTATGCTGATGATATTTAAAAGGGCATCGAGTTCATGTTCGGCATCATCAATTATAATTTCTACTCCACTCAGCACACGCCGCCGTCACTGCTGTTACTTTAATTTCATACGAGTAAGTCCTACAAGCGCAAGTGGAGGGCAGAGGGCATAGAATGTGGTAGAAAATAAAAGTATAGAAATTAAATTCCAGTTGAAGAAAAATAAAAGCAACAAGAAAAAATTACAAAAATGGGTGATGTGTATGTGTGCTCGCGTTAAAAAGTTTAATTTCGCAAAAAAAAAAAATAGAGAGACACCGAAAAAAAAATTGAAAAGACTACAACAAACACCGTTATGTTTAAATGGGATTCTTCCTAATGAGATACGAGATTTGTTGCTCTCCAACCAACCAGCCAGCCCACGAACCATCCAAAGCAATGAGTCGACAGCGACAACAACGACGAGTCAATCGCCGGCCGTCGACGGCAAACCAGCCCGCAGCTCGCAGCTCGCAGCTCGTAAGCTCGACAGCCGCCAGGCATAAGGCCAACAAGCAAATAAAGCAGTGCCACGTTGATGACTGCACTTTTAATTAGTTCCTTAATTTGGCCACATTGTGAGTCACTCAACATAATACACATACAACTTGACATGGCACAGAGTGCCGTACAGCCCAACAGTGTGCTCATATTCGGTAGTTAGGGCTCAGCACTTGCCATAGTGCTATCTGCGCCATTTGCTCGCTGCTTATTCCCGCGCATTGTCTACGATTCGTTAGTTATGTTGGCCGAGTATTCATGGCATTCAATTATTTTAATTAGTTCAACCCATATTTAAGTGTATTTCTGCTTCTTCTTCTTCCTCCATCTTAAGCACATTTTAAATCATTTATTTTATAGTGGTTTGTGCTTTACTCTCTAATTTTTAGACTCACTCTTTAGTAGCAATTAATAATAATTCATAATGATTTTGTTTATAATTTAACGGTATTTTATGATATACACGTATAAGCATGGCTGAGAAACCTTCAAATTCTCAAAGATTGGTTGAACTTTCAGTATTAAATAAAAGTGAAGGGGCGTGCAATCGAATGGAAGATTAATTAATTATGCATAAAAGAGCTACCATTTATTAGAGATTTTCATTGGGAATGCAAATTATGAAACTTTGTTTAGTTGATTTAGAATTGCCTTAGTATTTGAATATATCAGAAAGTTTTCAAATCAGTTACGGTATAACTAAATTGATTCATGAAGCTCACTCATTTTGATTTCAAAATAAACTTAACTCTACAACAGCTGTGCTCATCTAGAAGTGAGCTTTTGTCCATAAGTTCAAGTTCAAACCTGACTCCAGGCGTAAAAAGTTACGAAGCAGCTAGGCCTACAACTATCTTATGCTGAGGTCGCAACAAACCAATGCATTCATTGGAAAAATCGATGCCAACGAGAAGGATGAGCGGACACTAAGAAAGCAGTAGAAGTTGGTCAAGCAACTGGCTCACTAGAAGCCTTCTTAGATAACCATGGAAAATTGCTGTAATAATAGAGAATTTAAAAAAACAAGTTTTCTAGTTCGAGGCCCAAACTTCCACTCTTTACTTTAATTACCAAGAACCAACGGCTGACTCCCTATGAAGCCTTGTAAGCTTAACCAGATTTTCTCAATGATAACGCTTTTCATTACAGAATTATTCAGAACAGTTTGGAAGGCCTTAAGGAACATCATTTCTTACATGCGAATATTAATATCGCATTTCACGATTTCATCATCTACTGGAACAAACTTGGCTCATTAAATACACAGCAATTTCGAAGGGAACTAATCCAGAAATCGAGTTATTAGGAGGGGCTAAGATTTCTATATGGACGACACTTTTCCCAAAAATAGGAAGCACTTTTCAGGTATTTAATGGTTCAGACCACCACTCACTGAGAATAGAATATTCAAGTCTGTTAGCATATAATTATAGTTAGTCTGGAGGTTTTTTCCGACAAAGAATGTACTCGGCGATATTGAAATTCCATGTCATGAAGCAACTGAATTCAGGAAAAGCCATGAATATATTTTGGTGGATCATAAGTAAAAAGACTGACTAAAAAATGAATCCATGAGCTCTGTTGCCAGTGTAGATTTGATCATAGTCTTCCTTTCAATTTTAAGAACGATCGGCTAAAAGGGAGATGAGAAAACGCAAGATAGCTAAGGATAGGTCTGACGAAATTTCACCAAAAACGCAAAGGGTCTTTAAGGGGTTAGGGGTAGTCAGAGGCACGAAAAAATGAGAATTTTCAGTATTTTTTTTTTTTTGCTATTAAATAATTTTATTTTACAAAAGTAGTGATATGGTATTATTAAACAATGTTTTGACTTGTAGTCACGAAAATTTCGAAAAAAAAAAAATTTATTTCCGAAGTTACAGCTGTCTGTGTTAACCCAGTTCCAAAAAAAGGTCCTTGCGGTGACAATCATAAGTCCTTGGAGATTCATCTGAAATCAATCGGATAAAAAAAATTAGTTTTATAAATAAATAATCCTGGGCCTGATCGAAGGATTTTTTTTTCAAAAATTAACAAAATGGCGGCCTCAGGAAATTTTTGTCTAGATTTTTGGGAAAAAATCAACAGTTAATTGGTCTTAAAAAATCGAAATTTTTCAAAAAAAAAAACTTTGAATAAGACCCGAGTTTATTTTGTATTCTAAAAGCTGTATAAATTTCATTAAAATCAACTGAGCGGTTTTCGAGTTACAGTTGTCACCAGTTCAAAAAACATAATTTTGAGAAAAACGCGTTTAAAGTTTCACACTAGCGCTTTGAAAGGCCCGAGCTCTCTTTGTTATTTGTCGAATAACTAAAAACGAATTATCGGATTAACTTGAAATTTTCAGAGATTATTTTTAAGATAATATACTTAACGAAAATGCAAAAAAAAAATTTGATTTTTTGAAAATTCTGACTACCCCTAACCCCTTAATAGCAACGAGGAGATTATGTAGAGAAATTAAAAAGGGACAAAGATTACGAATAAATACAAAAATAATTTTTCTGGTCAACTTACCGAACTTTTGTCAATCCCCTCATATAATAATAATAAAAATTTGGCTTTTAAATATTTGTTGTGTTATATATCTTATTAGAAAATATAAATTATTATTCTAAGTTGCTTGTATAATTTGAAATATAACAACAAACACGGTGTGTCCCAAAAATAACCGAACTTTATATTTAAATCATACAACATACAGCGCCATGTATTGAAAATTTGCAACATTAAAAAGATACATTCATCCTCTTTCAAACGCACCTAACTTCATGTAAGTCGGATGACAGGTGTAAAAGTAACAGCCATTTCAATAAAATCAAAAGTGTGTTAATGGTTCCAAAAAAAAAAAATGGAACAAACAGCAAATATAAAATTTTGTGTCAAACTTGAAAAAAAAAATTGAAATTGAAATTTAAAAAATTAAAAAAAATTGAAAAAAATGAAGCAGCCGTAACCGAGGTACTGAAGAACATTTCTATAAATGACATAAAAAAATCTATGCATGCGCTGGTTGATCGTTCCAAACGTTGTGTTGAGTCAAATGGAACCTATTTTGAATAAATAATAACTTTCAAAGATAATATAATGTGTATTTTACTATTTTATATCCAAAAAGTTCGGTCATTTTTGGGACACACCGTGTATTTTTGAAATAGATTGGACCATAGTCCATATTCCGGAAAGAAGAGTTTTTTGCAAATTAATCTAGGCAAAGAACTAACTATTTATCGTATATTCGAAATCTCAAGCAAATCGAACAAAACGAATATTTTTTTCGAATGGACTGCTCCCAGGTTAGTTTCTGGAAATTTTTTCTTATCGGATACCTACAAACCGAATAAGTTTTAGGTTTTCACGATCAGTTGTGTATGCTGTGTTTTGGTCCGTCTGTCATTCACGACAAATCCTTTTATTAAAATGTGAGAATAAATTAGATACGAGTATGTTAGAAATTGACAGAATTGCAACACCAAGAAGAAGATACTGAAATTGAACTACACGTATTTATCACGTCTGATAAATGCTGTGAGATTTTGAAGACTTACTGCAATTATCTCAGCGAGGAAATCGAAATAGTATTTTTTCAGTTATTTAAGTGATGTCGCATAGTGCGAAGTGCTGGTCAGTGAGAAAGGTAATGAAGCTGACTGAGAACTGGTCCAGAAGAAGTAGATTTATTAACTTTTTGACGTCTAGCGCTGGCCAGAACTGCTTTGTGACGTTAAACCTGGTTTCATGGACCAATAATACATAGCGTACCTTGTTGTGAATTCCAGTCTAAGCATATATTTTGCTTGTTGTGTACCTCTATTCATATTGTGCATATTTTCCAGAGTTTGTATTACTTAGGATAGTTTCCTTTCTCACAAGCTCATCTGTCGTGCTGTTGTCCGGTATATCTCTATGTTCGTGTGTACCCAGATCACAGTCGTGCTGGATTTCGTCGAGAATCTGTGAAGAATGGTACTTTATTTTTATGCTACTTTTGTTGTGGTAAAGTGACAATGGCTTAGATTTGATAGCAGCTTGGCTGTCTAAACTAGCCATGCGGCAGCTTCCGTAATAGAAGTAAGTTCTGCTTAGAAGAATCTATAGTGGTTCGGTAATATCAAACTCAACTTGAGTAAGAGTGATGAGGAGTAGATTCTAACCTATTGAGTTTTGAGCTATATGTAGATACGACTGTTGCTCCAAGATTTATGACATTTAAAGTTTCCCATTATTTCTAAACAGAAATTAGAGGTTTTATAGTGTAGTTTTTCCAGTTGTTATAAGAAATATAGTATGCCCCATACTTTGGTCCCTCCAAGACTGAGTTAAGTACATTCTAATTGCTTGAAGTAAGAAGAGATATTGGAAGACTTGGAACTTGCATAATCGATTAAAATACACATGGCTTTGAATTTTTGAAACTATAAAAAAAATGAAGTTCCAATGCTTTGGAGGACTCTTCTCTTTAATTTTGAAATTAAGTATTTTTTGAATTTTTGTTTTGCACCCCACAGTGCTCAGAAAAAATTGTTACGAAAGAGGAGGAGAAACTAAATTTTATTCCGTTTTTTACCCGAAACGAAAAGCTGCCGTTAATGTCAAATCGTTAAGAGATAATGTTAAGCGTTAAAATTGAAGTGTGCTGTTAATAGCATAGCAAGCAGACGTTTCACAGTAAACGTTAACGATTTCTTTTCGTTTCGACAACATGGCGCCGAAACGAAACGATTTCATTGCATGGAATTTTTCGTGTTAGGGAAACGAAATGATATTGTCGTATTTGTTGAGCATCTCTTTTTTATACAAATCACCTTTTAGCTAATATACAATATATCGTTTTTTCTTTTTTAATTGGCTTAAAACTCTTTGGTATTATTTTATTGAGGAATTTATAAAAAATATTATCATTTCATCCGATGTGGTCAGCGCTAATTCTCGCAAGTCTAGACAAGCTAATACAGCCTAATTAATAGCACTTTCGTTATGCCGAGTTACCATACATGCTCACTCTTAATGCATACGTACATACATACAGATGTATGTACATATATATTTATAATAAAAAAAGCATAATAATATACATACATACATACATATACATATATCTAAATATAGTGTGCATATACATATTCATCTAGCAAAGTCCATCATTGAGCAATCTCGCTGTTGAACTCCTAAAAATGAAAAGGCATTTTTCGTAAGCAGAACCCGAAATAAAAAAACAACATCTAAAAAAAGCAAAAAAAAAAATTAAACATTAATTCAATTCAATTAATTATTTCAAATAGCACTCAACAAGCCCTCATCTTTCTTTAAACGAACACACAAACAAAAAAACAAAAAACAGTTTAATCAACCTCATCAATTAGTTCCGCCGGCTCAAAATTAAAAGAAGATGAATGAAGAAACGAAAAGCAAGAAAGTAAAGCATTAATAGCAACAACAACACTAAAAGCAAGCAACAGCAACAAAACTCAAACTGCAATTCATTTAGCGCACAAGATACCACCACCAAACACCAGCAACACTAGCAAAAGCAGCAACAACAACAACACGAACATCTTCACCTTCATTATCATCATCATCATTTGCACTAAAATCACCAACAACGTCATTAAGACTCCGCGCCAACATTCACCCACGAATCGCTGGCAGAGCCCATGCGTCGAGGAGATCAAATTAAAGTAAAGAAGACATTATAATGATTGAAACACGACGTAGAGCTCGTACACGTATAAGCAGTTGAAAAGTACACACAGCTTGTGCAAAGAATATCTGAATAGGATTGATATTGCGAGTAGCGAGGAGGGAGGAGGTGTCTTTTCGAAAATGAAGTAATCGAATGATAGGCAACAACAACAACAACAACAAATGTAGAAATAAATAATGTAAACAGTATCAGAAAGTGAAGTAAAACAAATACAATTATCATGAGTTAAGTCGAAGAATAACAATTAACTATACATGCATACATACATATGTATGTATGTGCATACATATCGTATACTAAATCAAAAAAAGTGACAACTCAAAAATTTTTAAAAACGATTTTTTCCCATAATCCAACTCTCTGTGTTCTATGACTGCAGAAAAATCTTTTAAATCACAGCCTTATTTAACTGGAAAAATATGCATAACGGTATTGATGTTTTTTGGCTCTCCTGAACATTTCTGATTTTTTGAGTTGTGAAGTTTTTTGATTTAGTGTGCGATATATACATATGTATGTGCGAGTATACTACATACCATATATGAACTCATATAATGTGTTCAAAAATAACAATAATAATAACATAAATGCTTATGAGTTATGACTGAAAATAGCTGAGTAACTGAGTGGATAACTAATGGGTGCACACACTCATACATACTCCCATCGTATGTTTGTGTTTTCACATATTCAGAACTGGAAAAAATTTCATTTTCATTCAAGAGGAAGACAGGAATATGTACAACAACAACAACCGATGTCATACATACGAGTACATGTGCATACCTATACCCAAGCATAAATCAAGCGGCAAAGTGGGTAGCAATCGCTGAACTCATAAAAACATTCGTAAATACATACAAACATACATACATACATACATACTTATGTACATACACGTACACACTTAATATATTAAATGTGAGCATAAGCAGTGTTGGACAGGCAATTGGAGTCGCTTGGTAGCCGCCAACTCATAGGAATGATGAGTAGATAAAAGCAATAATGCAACAGTGTGTTAACTGCGTCATAATCCATTATTGAATTGCTGCTGCTGGAAATGTTCGTAATGCATAAAGCACATCATTAAATCTCATTCTCGCTGGAGGGGTAGCTGCAACAAACGTATAGAGCTCCACTGGGCACTGTAACATAACCTCGCAAGTTCATACGTAACTGAGTTGATGAGCACAATGTTGCTAGCAGTCGTGTCAGAGAGATAAAAAGAGAGAGGAGAGAGAGAGAGTGCACATTTTTAATGCTCTCCCACAGGAAGTGCATACATTTTGTGTTTTTTGGTGTGGGTTTATGGAATGGGAGTCATAGAATATATGTACTCCTTTTGAAGTTTTAAGGTTAAGGATAGTTTCAAAACATTTACAAAATCTTTGAAGAATTAACAAGTAATCTAGTACACGTCAAAGCGAAATTGGAAATATGAGAAAATTATTTTTTTTTTAATTTCTTACTTAAGGCACTTCTGACAATAAAATAAGATATGGATATGGATCAGAGGTTCTTTGCGAACTCAATTTATTAAAATCTGTTAAACTTCCAAAAACGATGGTTCATTTTAAGGATTATATAAATAAGAGAAAAGAATTTCTTTTGCATTGCCGATAAATACATACGAGTATGTATGCCTTTTTTTTGACAGATCACGCGTGAGTCGTGTCAAGCTATCATGATATTGTTGTTCAGCATTGTTTGACATTTCATGATGGAAAGGCTTACTTACGCCTGAACAGTATCGAGATCTTAAATTGAAAGCCATATTTTATCCAGGAAAAACAACGGTTTTGTGTCAAAGTGTTTGTTATTTTTTTTAACTAAATTTATAATTTTTCATTCAATTAACTTAAATATTAACTTGGAGGAATTCGCAGACATAATCACAAACCATGTTTTTTGTAATCAAAGTAATTAATAGAGCATTCAAGTTCGTATAGACCAACATGCCATTAGCAATCCATACCCTAAACCATTGGTAGTAAGGATCTGACGTAGGCATCCGATAAAAAAGTATTTTCCGGGATGTGGAGGACCGATCTATTAGAAAAAATCATATTTATGGTTCGATTTACATGAAATTCGATACAGGTCTAGCATTTCTCCTCAGTCGAGAACACTTGTTTTTACGGGAAGCGGGTCTAAAATCGATTCGATGGTCCGGTTTTGTTTAGTATGTGGAACGTAGATGGCTCTTTTTTAATGTCAATGAATGGAGAAAACCAGATTTATGATTCAATTTGCTTGATATTTAAAATATAGAAAGCTTTGCCTGGGGTAATATGTGAAAAAGTTTTCTTTTTTCATAAATTTGAACATAATAATAGTTTATGAATTATAAAAATAATTATCCTCATAAAAATCTTATAAAAATCATCTCAAAATTCCATGAGGACGATGTCGCGGCAAACTATAGTTTTATGATAAAACTAAAAAATCGAGTCCATATAAATTTATTTCGAGGCATCGGATCGATGTGGACATTTGAGATTACAGTTACGATATAATGGCTATAGTTATTTTCGGCCGCGCTCGCTCTCCTACTGGTATCTTGATGGTTTTTCCAACAAATGGCATGGATGGACCTACAGTTTATTCTAAGCCGCCTCCGAATGGCCAATGGAGTTTTATGAGGAGCTTTGATGTAATTAGAAATATTTACTTTCTATAATTTTGGATATTGATCGGACCAGGGCTCGAACAGTGTTTTTTCGAATAGCAGTTTGCCAGATGAAGGTTCAGACTAATTTATATTATAGTAGACATAATGCCTACAGCCATTCTGCAGTCTTGCCGAGACTGCGTGTGCAAAACTTGGGTGTGTTTTCCTTCGTTGCTATTGCGCATAAACATGGTGGTTCTGCAAGCATACCATTTCATTTTAATCGATCTTTCAACCCTTTCTGCAACTTTACGAAGTAGTGTTTCTACAGTCTTTTGTCCTCAACCGGCTCGGTAGCCTGAGGGAAAATTTTTTTTTCAATCTCATCAACTATTTCAGTTTCCTCAATGCCTTGTGGCCTGGGGAACCCAGTGCATATTCTACTGTCTGCCTGGTTTTAATGACATATTATGATGTGTTACGCTGTTTTGCGTTACTCACAAGCTCAGCAGTATTATCTCCCGCGAAGATCTCCGGTTGTAAAATACTGCTGTATTCTGGAAGCTTGAACGGTTACCTGAGATCCGGCGCCCATCCGTTCGTATAGATATTGCAAGTACCTTTGGCGGATCCGGCGCTATTCTGTGGTTTGAAACCGTCTTTCCCAAATAACGCGTTGAGTTTCATTGAAAAATTTCTTATTTTAAGATTATACAAATACAGTATATGTATATGTACATATGTCAAACACATTAGCCCTCTAAGGCTAATTAATCAATTTGGCAACTCTTTACTCATAGCTCATGCAACAGAAGAGAATAACAACAACAAACGGAAGGTGAAATAAGAAAAGCAATAAAATGCAAAACGGCAAAGTTAATCAACACGCCGCATTATGCACAAGCACACAAACACGCACACACACACATGCAAACAACACTCAAAGAAACACACTTGCGCTCGCATTCGTATGCAAGGAAAAAGCATGCGGTCGTCGAAAAGGCGCAGCCATAATGGAGACAATTGTGCGCTAATACAATAACAAAAGAGCACGAGAAGCAAAATTATAAAAACAGCACCAGCAGCAGCTACAACAACAACAACACCAGCACTAGTACAGAACCATTCAATTGGGTTGTATACATTTGTTGCGCAACAAGCGGCAATGTTGCCGCGGTGTTGTTGTTGAAAATGTTGCAAAGCAAATTGAAATGTTGCCAATGGCATTTAAAGCGGCCAATGCGTGTGCGCTCATATCAAAATTCAATTTAACGCTTTTCGGTAACAACAGCGCCAACGAGCGAACAATTTATGTGGGGGCAAAAAACAGCAACAACAACAACGACGAAAAAACAACAAGTTTAATACACGTATAATAACTTTAAAAGCTTAAATGAGGCAACAAAAACGAGTGGCAAGCGAGTAGGTGTACGTGTGTATGTGTGTGTGTGAATGCGAGTGTAAGTGTGCGACTCAAGCTATATATGTACATACATACATACATATGTATGTATGTATAATAAAGCACATAATTGTAATTATGATAATAATTTTATGAGAGCACACACACACACACACGCATACAAGTAAATATATATGCGAAAGGAAGAAGGCGCGCGTATAGCGCTCATTGAAATTGATAGAGTGTGCGAGTGAGTGAGTTAATGTGTGAGTGAATGAATGAATGAATTGAGCAAATGCTTTTGAGGGTTGGGGGTCGGCGTGAGCGCAACTTGCTGCACTGTGGTTTGAAGTGCTACGATTCAATTTGCATTTTTTTTTTTTTTTTGGAAACTGTGCAAACTTCAAAAGGGATTAATATCAATAAATTTACTCTTTCTTTTATTAAATGTTTGCTCATAGCTATTTCAATCAAATTTTTGATTAGTATGAATCAAAATATTTTCAATTTATTTAAAAAAAAACTACAAATCCGCTTTTAGGAGAGTCAATGATTTAAAAATGTAATTTATATACGAGTATATACCATAATTGACGCTTTGTAACCGCTGAAGCTATTTTCAAATACCTCCTAATAAATTTTATTTGTTTCTGAAATAAAATTTAATGATTAATATAACAAACCAAAAAAATTTTTTTTTCCAAATAACTAATCACAAAAAATCTAAAACTTACAGAACTCTAAAACAGTAACAGAAAATTACAGTTAATGCATAAATTTTGACTAAAAAAATCATTATGTATATATACATATATATGTTCACGGTGTGTCCCAAAAATAACCGAACTTTTTGGATATAAAATAGTAAAAGACAGATTATATTATCTTTGAAAGTTATTATTTATTCAAAATAGGTTCCATTTGACTCAACACAACGTTTGGAACGATCAACCAGCGCATGCATAGATTTTTTTATGTCATTTATAGAAATGTTCTTCAGTACCTCGGTTACGGCTGCTTCATTTTTTTCAATTTTTCTTTAATTTTTTAAACTTCAATTTCAATTTTTTTCAAGTTTGACACAAAATTTTATATTTGCTCTTTGTTCCATTTCTTTTGGAACCATTAGCACACTTTTGGTTTTATTGAAATGGCTGTCACTTTTACATCTGTCATCCGACTTACATGAAGTTAGGTGCGTTTGAAAGAGGATGAATGTATCTTTTTAATGTTGCAAATTTTCAATACATGGCGCTGTATGTTGTATGATTTAAATATAAAGTTCGGTAGTTTTTGGGACACACCGTGTATATATATATTAGGTCAAGTAAAAAGTACGTTCGGTTTTTTTTATTGATTTTTCAAAATATGATAACAAAATCAAGATGTATTCAGCAATTGTATACCTATTGAATGAAAGTTCAGACGAAGTGGAGTTAAGCATCCAAAGACGAAATGTAAGGGATGCAACAAATGTGCTGGAACTTCCGGAGGTTGAGTAAGTAATTTGTGAATTTATTCCAGAGAAAAGTGTTTACTTTTTTAGAATATAGGTATATAATACATACATACATAGTTTTATGACAAGCTTTCGAATGGGCAAGGAGGTGTTTTCTCATATTTTTCAAGTAACAAAAATAGTTATGAAGCACACATTCCGAAATACTCACTTGCCACCCCAATTAAAGTTGGCTACTTTTAATGGATTTCTTGCCACCGGAAGCTACCAACAATCAGTTGGAAATGAAAACATTTCAGCGATGAGCCAATCAACTGTAGCAAAGGTAATCTCGGAGTGCTTGGGTATTTTCGGAAGCAAATTTTGTAAGAACTCAGGAAGAAGAAAACAGCGTTAAAAACACTTCTTCGCAAAGTTTGACTTACGGGGGTCATAGGATGTGTCGATGGTGCATATGTGCGAATTAGATCGCCCGGTTTCAATTGCAGACATTTATACCACAACCGGAAGCTATGGTAGTAAGTATATATGTATGTACATTAATATGTATTTGTGTAGAGTCATATGTATATATTGAATATACATATTGTATATAACGCAACGATACCAAAATTGGTTGCCTTTGAATTTGAAATACCTCGTTGTTTTGCGTACTATTCGTAATGAAGAATATACGTTTCAATAACATATCACGTAAGAATCAGCTGTTATTGTTTGGCTTCGTGCTCGAAATACATAATACAAATATGCGAACGATTCGTATTAACACAAAAGGAACTTTCACTTCACAATACATAATGAAACTTCAATATGCCTACTCATGTGCCTATGATGTTTACGCATTTGCTAAATATTAATGACATGTTAAGCAAATTTTGAACTAAATGAACCATTTTGGTACTTGTGTCTCAACAAATAACTCTTAAGAGATTAAATAGTATTGAATTCCGCTCGGATTTTGGGATGATTTTCTCCGTTAGAACCACGCGGCGATACTACGTGGTCGATTTATGTATCAATTAATTCATGTTTGTACGGAATTCTCCTTTCGTAAGTGAATCGCGTATTAATAATATTTTTTTGTTTTGAGATATTGGCGATACGATAATTGTTTTTTAAATATTTTTGAAAATCGGGAGCTTAGCGCAAAATCAAAACATGAAGGTTTATACCGTTGAAATCCATTCTGCCTAATCTTATACGATACTCCACGTTTCTGCTTATAAATTTTGATATCAGTCAAATAATATTATTTATTACATTTTTCAAAGATATCCGCGAAAAAAATCAATGTTCTGTAGGTGCGCATTCTTTTCAATAAAATATTGATTATAAAAATTAAACTATTTTTCATTGCGAAAATCCCACTGTACTAATGCTAAGGAAGACGACGATAACATCACCCAACCAGTCAGGCTGCCAGCAAGCCAGCCAGCAATAATGACAACAGGCAACAGTAACAGAGCAATTACATAGCAAATCGTTATAAGCAAACAATAATAACAGCAACAACAAAGCGATGAATTGCTTTTGCCAACTAAATTGGGGGAATGGGAAAGTTTGGCTAATGGTGTGGTGTGGCGATGAGTGGAGTAGAACGATGGTAATAATATGCTACTAAAAGCGTTGAAGATAGCTCGAGTAGAAGAAGAACAAGACGAAGAACAGTAACAACAACAAAAACAACACAAATGTATTTATATGAGTGTGTGTACATATATATATATATATGTGTGCACAATCATTGCGACTGAGACAGTGTCGGCAGCGGCAATTGGCATAGCGTCGGCAGCGTCGGCGACGGTCATAACAGTTTGGGTAAAATGTATCTAGATACTTAATTGCCACATTCAGTCGTTGTTAAATAGTTGCACGGCGCAGTACGATTTCGATTGTGCTATGCCATTTGCTGACAACGATTATAAAGCAATTTTTCTCAATACTACGCCAACCGTTCGCTAATCGTGAGTATTTTCGTGAGTTCGTTCGTACTCTCGCAGCGCTCACACACTAGTTCGCTAACTCGCGCTCGCTTTGTTTGAATCGCTTGTTACAGGTATGTTTGCTTGATGGCAATATTTTTTGTTATCATCATCGTCGCTGTTATTGATGATGATTTGATTGCCGCGTGCGCGTAAGTGGCAATAAGTGTAGTGGAAGTAGAAGAAGAAGAAGAAGAAGAAAAATAACAACAGCGACAATAAAAAGTGAATTAACAAGACAACAACAACAACAAACAACAATATAGATGAAATAGTCATAACAATTAAAATCAGTTGAGTCGCGCAATTTAATCATTTAAGTGAGTGATTTAAATAAGAATAATAAAAATATTATATATACATACATATGTACATATGTATTCGTATATATTTATATGTAGGTACATGTGTTTGTTTTTTTTTTTGTATTCCTTATTGCTTGCAAGAATGTTGCCAATAATGGCAACCGAGTGCATACACTAAGAACATCAACAACCTTGCAAATCGAATTGAATTGCTGCAATGTGTTGGTGTCTGTTGATAAAACATCAACAACAATAAAAACAAAACGCAACAACAAAGCAAGAGCGAAACAATTAAGTGTCCCAAGTATTTTAATTAAGTGTCGGTAGTGCCGATGTTGCTGCCGTCGGTGATGTGGTTGTTGTTGCTGGTACTGCTGCTGCAACTGATATTTGCTATGTATACATACGTGTATGTGCAATGGTTATTCGTATTGTTTCGCAAACTTCAGCAATTTTTCATACTCAGCGCATTCGACATGCTACTCCACTTCCATTCCATTCCACTCAATACGTCAGATCAGTGAGTGAGTGAGTGGATACCTATGAGTGAATGTACCATATATGTATGTGCGTAGCAGTGGACTCGGGCAAAATAAATTAATCACTCAAATAACGATTATAAACGTGCGTGTGTAAATATTTCAGCTATGGAGTCAGTTATGAATGCATGTATGTACATACATACTTGTATATAATCGTGTATGTATGTATGTACAATTATACGTTTATAAATAAATGAGTATGCGTGTATTTTCGTTTGTTTAGTCTTTTATTTTATTACATTTCTGTTCGAGTTTATGACAAATGTGGGGTTTTTAGTTCTTCAATGCTTCTGCGTTTTCGTCGTTATTATTATTGTTATGGCATTCATTGCCTTCTGTATACGTTTGTATATATTTATTTACGTATACATATGTATATGAATGTATGTATGTGCATATATTCGTGCGGTGTTTTGTTTTGGGACCATTAATCGAGCGTATGAAACTCATTAGCATAATCTGACTAGCTGGATGACTTTTGTGTGGCGCGTTTCGTCTTTTGTTTGGCAAGTTTTTATTATATTTTCTGCTTTTTTCTGCCAATTTATTTTGGTGTTTTTATATGTTTGTGTAGATATTTTGCATATTTTCACCGCTTGCGTATTTTGCTAGTGTCATTAATATTAAACTGTGAAAAAAGTGATTTTTTGTGTTATTAATTTTAACGTTTTTTTTTTTAAGCATTTGGTTTTTTGCTTCCTTTTGTGTTTTTCTTTGACATATCGCGAGTGAATGGTAGATGAATGGGAGCGAGTACAAACTGATTTCACATAAAGCACTCCAACACGAAATTAATTGGAAAATAATGCGGTGCTAAATATATATTATATTAGTTAGAAACAAGTTGCGGTAGCAAATTATTTGAATAAATAATTATACTACTAAAAAAAAAAAAATTTTAAATGGTTTGTATTCAAAGCGGAAGGCATTTTTTCAGAGTAAAATGTAAACCGCGAATGGGAAGAAATATAATTGAATTAAGTTAAAATAGCATAAGCAAAAAAAATATAATAGATTGAATTTACAGAAACGGTAAAAAATTAATAAAACAAGAAAGCAAAATTAAAAAATGTAACAAAAAACATATCAAGAAGTACAATAGAAAATTTTAAATAAAATAAAATTTCAGAAATTCAAATATTAAAAAATTAAATTGAATTAAATACATTAAACTATGATACAATATAAAATTAAAATAAAATAAAGTACATTAAATTAAAATAGAAGAACAAATAAATAAAAAACTAATTCAACTCAAATAAAAAAATGAAATAAGTAAAATAAAATGAAATAAAATAATTTAAAATAAAATGAAAGAAAATAAAATAGAATGATATAAAAGAAATTAAAATAAAACATAATAGGATAAAATAGAAATAAATAAACTTTAATTAAAATGATTTTTATTAAACAAATTATGTCAAAAAATAAATTAAACTCAAATAAAGTAAAATGAAATAAAATAAAATTTAATTAAAACAAATAAAATAAAATTAATTAACATAAAATAAAATGAAATAAAATAAAGTTTAATTGAAATAAATAAAATAAAATAAAATCAATTAACATAAAATAAAATTAAATTAATAATATTATTAAATCAAATTTATTAAAATAAAATAAAGCAAAATAAAATAACAAAATTAACTACAATAAAAAAATAGATTATCAAAAATTAAAAGAACTAAAATTAAATTAAATTGAATTAAATAAAATAGTATTAAAAAAATAAAATTAAGTATAATAATATATTAAAATAATATAAAGTAAAATAAAATACAATATAATTAATTTACTTAAAATAAACTAAATTTCATTAAATTAAATTTAAAACTTAACAAAACAATAGAATTGAAAAAGATTATATGAAATATTATAAATTGAAATAACATAAAATGATCTTAAAAAATATAAAAAGAAAATAGGAAACTAAAATAATATAACGTAGACAAAAACACTATACAATTTAGTTATATTAATTAAATCGAATAAAAAATATATGGTCCGAGACAGTCCCATAAAACTAAAACCCAAAAACAATTCCACAGAACAATGACCTGAAAAAGCATTTATAAATTAAATTAAATTTCATTATATTAAATTAAATACAATAAAATAAAATAGCATAAAATAAACCAAAATAATATAAATAAAAAATGTACTTAAATTAAAAAAATTAAATAACTTTAAATAAGGTGAAAATAAACTAAATACAGAAATGAATCACACAAAACAATGGAATTAATTAAAGTAAAATATAATAGAAACAAAACAAAAAATTAATTAAAAAACAATTATAAAAAAAATATACTAAAATGAATTGAAATAAAATAAACTAAATGGACTGAAATAAAATGAACGTAAATTATATAAAATATAACAACAAAAATATAATGTAAAAACTAAACTTTATTAAAAAAAACACCAATTGTATCATGTTGGTATAGTAAAATTTAAGCAAATAAACTAAGCTAGTTAAAATTGAGTAAAACTTATTTTAATTTAATTAAATAAGAAATACATATAACAAATCAAAATAAAATAATATAGTGTTAATTGAAAATAAAATAATATGAAATAAATAATTTAGTGAAATTAAATGGAGTAAATTAAATAATGTAAAATAATATAAATAAAAATTAAAATAATGTAAATTTAACTTTAAAAAAATTTTGTTTTTTCTTTATATATACTTATGTAATATTCTATCTTTGTAACTACAACAGTTAAGATGAAAATATAAATTAGTTTTTCACTAGTTGTCTTCTTCTTCTCATTCCAACATAATTGCTGGAATTCTGCAATCGCGTCGGCAAAGATTATACCAAATCTACTACGAAATTGTTATTTATATAAATATTTTATATAAAAAAAATAGCTTGGCAAGTTGCATTGTATCACGTAAGGAGATTTAGTATTTGAAAGTTACAAATAAGATAATATTTTTTTTTTATTTATTTTTTATTCTAATTATTCATTTGATTAAAATTCGCATAGATATGTGCACATGCAAATATACATACATATATACCTATATCTAAACACTACATTCTTCCCCTCCAAAAATGATAAACACACCATTTAAGCACCATTTACTTTATTAAAACATCAATATCTAAAAATTACAACTCAACTCAACACAAAATTCCATTTCATTCAGCTTACGTTACTAACAGAGAATCCAAAAAAAATACAAAAACAAAAACAATAAATTGATTGTGAGGCATATTAAAGCAATACTCTTGTCATCGCTTACAACAATACAATTAAAATCCATATAGATTTGAGTACATCCCTATATTACGTGCAATTAAATAGCGCGCCAAACAGCCACCCACTCAACAAAATAATCCGCTACGTCAATGCCCCCGAGGTGCAACTTAATCACATTTCAAATTAATTACATTCGTGCAAGTCACTGTAGCCCGAAGCCAACGAAGAGTGTTTTGCGCGAAACTCACCCTCAAATGCACAAATACAAATGGGTATGCACACCATATACACGTACTCGTACATACGTACACGTACATACGTACTCATGTAGAGTGTTGATAAACAGTAGCAAAACGGAAATATACAAAGATAAACTGCCTACTCTACCAACTTTTACCCTCCATCGCGGCCCCTCTATCCGCTTGTCATTTCGCTTAAATGACCAGTATTTGCAATTAAATCACCTTCATTGCTTTGTCATCAACGCCACTTAACCCATTATACATAAACAAGCAAATAAAATACATAACAGACTTGGAGTCATTAAGTAGAATACAATATAACAGTGGGTTTATGACACGCAATCACCAACTGCAGACGAGCACACACACACATACACACGCACACACTCAACCATTGGCAATTGCGATGATTGCTCGGGAATAAACGAATGAATTTGTTTCAAAAGAGCGCGCGCGCACGCAATTCTCACTCGAGTCATGGCTGTTGAGGGGTTTAAGGGGCAAGGCAACGCAATAAGTGGAAAGCACAATAGCAAGAAGAAAATAAATAATATTATAACAGTAGTTGTGTTAATAGCAGCAGCAGCTGTAAAAGTGTCAGCGACAGCTATAGCAACACTTAAGAAGCGGCTCGAAGCCAAAATAAAAGCGAAGCTCATCAACCTTTCACAATAGCTCCATTAATGAGTGTAATTTTTTGCTTTTTAATTTTCTAATTTTTGATTGAGATTTTTTTTTCATAAAGTGTAATGCTATAATGCTTAATTTAGAGCATTTTTTAGTTGTCACAGTTGCCGTTATCATCATGAAGGTTGGCGTCAATGAGAAATGAGTTTGGCGGATTTGTTACCAACATAATAATTATCGCGCTTGTTAGCATAATTAGCATTGTTTGTTCTTAAAGTGTTGTTGTTAGTATTAACAACTGAAAAACATTTCAATTTAAACCATTAAGAAAAACAGATTTAGAGCAAAAAGGAAGAGAGAAAACTATTTGCGAGCTCTGAAAGTCCAGCTTGCCGGAATGTTCAAAACTGTGTGCAAACAGTATTTGCCTGGCTCTTAACAGTCCATTTTTTTATAGATGTATTATCTGCATTCAGTGAGTCTGAGATACTTTAACGCCTTTCTCTTATCTACTCACCTTTTGCAAAATTAGAAATAATGTTGTAGGAATGTTACTACGAAGAACAGGTTTTCCAATAAGAGGTGTTATTTTGATATTCAAAAATATAAATTTTGTTTGAGATATCTAAATCCATCACAAAGTGGCTACTGTATGCCTTCAATAGCTTTATGAACTCCACCGACGTTGGCCTGGTAAATGACAAGATCTCGGTAGCCAATTGCGATCACCTTTTCGAGAAATAGCACGGTCTGGAAACTTTTCCCTTAAAAGATCGATGGTTATATTGTTTGTGTGTCACATAGCGCCATCTTGTTGCATGTAAACGTTGTCCAGATCAAAACCATCCGAATCCGGCCATAAAATATCATTACTCATCTTACGATAGCGCAATCCATTCGCCGTAACTGTGGCTCCAGTCTAATTTTCCATAAAGTTAAGTCCAATGACCCTGTCGGACTACAAATGTCACCAAACAGTTACACGTCAAGGATGAAGAGGCTTTTCAACAATAAATCTTGGGTTTTCCGCGCCTCCAGATGCGACAGTTTTGCTTATTGACATAGCCATCGAGGTGGAACTGGGTCTCATTAGTCAAGATGATTTTTCGATGAAATACCGGATCTTGTTCTTGATGTTAACTGAACTTCATAAGCCTTTGGACCCAAGTTTTTTAATGGAAAGTACGGTGTATTGTCGTTTGTAGAATCCCCAATTCGCAAGAACGACGAAGAACGGACAAACCTGGATTGTCTTCAACATTTTAGGCTACATCAGCAATATTCGCAGTTGTTCTCGAGCTTCGTGCAGATGCTTTTATTCTTCACATTACTAACTTGTCCAAACAGCTCCATTTTCCACCAATTTCTGTACTGCAGTCCGACAAGGTTCTCACTTTTTGTTCTGATTTTTTTTTTTCGTTCTAGGATGTTCAGAACAGGAAGCGTGTTTTATTGTACGTTCATTACCACACAGTCCTTTAGAAAATTACTGGAGAAATTTTCTGTTTGTTCTCAAAAAGTTGTCAATAAAAGCAAGTAAGCTACTTGTAAGCCAACAATTTCAATTTTCACGAAATTGAAATCTCCATCACATCTCCTTATAGTCATACAATCGAAAATGCCAGCCATAATGAGGCATTCCAATTAGGGCAAAATCATTTAACAATTTGAAAACCGAAACCCATTAGAACACAGACTTGAAGGGTACTTTAACCAAATAATATGACCTCCGTCGAGTCATTCACTTTAAGGCCTCACCTTTGTCTAGGATAATCTCTTAGGATCAACAAGATTATTTTTACCAACAAATAGAGGGACGTACAGTTTATTCTAAGCCACCTCCAAATGCCCGATGGGTTGTTATGAAGATTTTTACTTTCTGTGTCAGAAATACGCTCGGATAGCCTGATATACCCTGCCGAGGGACGACTGTTTTAAAAAGAAAAATTAATTTTCTATAATTTTGTATGCAGGTCGAACCAGGACTCGTACCCTGGCCTTCCGAATCGCAGTACGCAATGATAACCGAACTTGAACTTAAACTAGTTTTAAAAGTGTGAATTCAATACAAAAAGTGTGTACAAGTTCTATAAACAAATCTTGCCTACGTCAAGAAGGAAGAAGAAAAAGCAACTGTTGTCACTAAGCGCAATATATGTATGTACATACAAAGCAGTCCGAACCCTACAACTGTAATTAATTTTAAGTATATCAAACAATTGAAACAATTTTGTAGTTATTCTAATTGGTCCATTGGCCAGTTTAAGCGCCCTCTGTACTAAAATTGGTGGCGCTCAAAGCATTTGAATTAATCCCACTTCGTTTATACATACATACACGTATATATGTACATACAAATGTATACATTTAGTTAGTTGTACTCGTACATGCCGCCGCTAATTGCATGCGCGTTAATTGATTGCCAGCAAACTGACTACTTACTTCCCTTCTCTGGCGACTGTCTACCACCGCCACCATCTGCCTCTCCTGCGCGCTCATACTATGTGCGGCACTTGTTAGGCTATTAGCGAGCGCCACCATTAAACTCACCACTACACAGAAACAAGTATTTTGTATGTTGTACATCAGTTTGTATGTCGTTATGCATGGAGCTAATGTCGCCGTCGCTTGCTGCCATTTGAATTGCTCTGTTTGATCTCATTCGTTAGTTCAACGCATTGGTGTAAAAAAGTGTATCTCGCACGGATGCGCGATATTATTGTTGATTATTTTCTTGTTTTGTTTTTTTTACTGTTGCTGCTGTTATTGTTGGCTGCTTTAGTGTCGGTATCGTGATTCGCTGTTGGTGTTATTCATCTTTTTCACGGTTTTGTTGTTTTGTTTTTTCGCGTATTGTGTTATTTTTCACACAAAGCTCAGCTCAACGCTATCCGAATTGTGGTGAATACTTCGTATAATAAAGAATATAGTCCATTATGCGGCTACAAGTTGCTGACGCTGTGTATGCCGTTGTATGAGTTTATGCAAGCGGTGTATGCGTTTGCACGCATTTGTGTGAGGAACTGCTTTGATGCAGTATATGGTGTTGTTTTGGTGTGAATTTCATTTAATTTTCTAGTTAAAATGTTTTTTGCGAATTTTTTCGTAGTCATTCTTGTGATTTTCACACATTCTATTATTACTCATTTTAATTCTTTATTTTTAAATTTCCTTTTTATTTATTTTACCTCATTGATTATTTTTTTTATTTTATTTTATATTATTATATTTTATTTTAATTGTTTTAATTCATTTAATTTAATTTAATTTAATTTTATTTTATTTTGTTTTATTTTATTTATTTATTTATTTATTTATTTTATTTTATTTTATTTTATTTTTTTTTTACTTTATTTTATTTTATTTAACTTTATTTTACTTATTTTTTTATTTAATTATATATTATTTTATTTCTTTTTTTTAAATTACTTTATTTTATTTTATTTTATTTTCTTTTTTTCTTTTATTATATTTTATTTTATTTTATTTTATTTTATTTCGTTTTATTTTATTTTATTTTATTTTATTTTATTTTATTTTATTTTATTTTATTTTATTTTATTTTATTTTATTTTATTTTATTTTATTTTATTTTATTTTATTTTATTTTATTTTATTTTATTTTATTTTATTTTATTTTATTTTATTTTATTTTATTTTATTTTATTTTATTTTATTTTATTTTATTTTATTTTATTTTATTTTATTTTATTTTATTTTATTTTATTTTATTTTATTTTATTTTATTTTATTTTATTTTATTTTATTTTATTTTATTTTATTTTATTTTATTTTATTTTATTTTATTTTATTTTATTTTATTTTATTTTATTTTATTTTATTTTATTTTATTTCATTTTATTTTATTTTATTTTATTTTATTTTATTTTATTTTATTTTATTTTAATTTATTTTATTTTATTTTATTTTATTTTATTTTATTTTATTTTATTTTATTTTATTTTATTTTATTTTATTTTATTTTATTTTATTTTATTTTATGTTATATTATTTTATTTTTTTTGTTTTGTTTTGTTATATTTTATTTTATTTTATTTTATTTTATATTATTATATTATATTTTATTTTATTTTTAATTTTTTCCCTTTCTTGTTTGATTTCATTTTATTTTATTTTGTCCCTTTTATTTTAGGTTTCACTTTTTTATTTTTCATCATTTCATTTATTTTTTGTTAATTATTTTATATATATGTTTTTTATATTATATAAAATTTTCCTTTTAACGGGTGCTCGTTTTATAAAACTATCACTCGCCACCAACAGCTACAAAGTTAATAGCACGAAAATTTACTCACTCCGCTCAGCGCAACTCAAGTGCGCTTCGTTAGCTTTATTGAGTTGTCCGCATCGCTCAAAAACGACCACGTTTAAGTGAGCACATGCACGTTTGTCAATTAGTCACTTAACGCGTTAGCAGTTCAATTCGATTTGTGGGCGACGGTAGAGGAATTAAGTACATAAGGGAAAAATGAAGAAAAATATATTAAAATAATTGTAAATATGCCGGCGGCATACGCATATTTGCAAAAAATATTGTGTTTGAAAATTGACATGTAAAATGAATAATGTTAAATAATTTTTTTTTTATGTACTTCTTTTCAACAGTCTGAAAGGCCGTTGCTCGAACAGGCGGTTAAAAGATGTGTATGTGAAGGAGTATGAGAAATGAAAAAATAACTACTAATTTCAAACAATTTTAGGAAAAGCAGAAAAAATCAATATAATGCGAAAAAAGATTTCAAAAATTATACAAACAATTTCAGTGTTAAAGTGTTTAAAAAGCACTAGGGCGTATGAGTGACGACAATGAAAATTTAATTGAAAATTATTTTAATGTAAAATATACAATAAGAATCATAACCCACATTGATAAAAAGTGTTTAAAAAAATTTAACAACAATAGCATAAGCAGCAAATTGTATAAAATACCAATTTACTATTAAGTGATTGAATATACATTCAATTTGTCTCCTGCTCGTGTGTTAAATTTTTTTTGTGAAGTTATTTATTTTACAAAAATTGTTAATATTTATTTTCGACAACACAACGGCAGTAACAGACACCAATTTAAACCATTAGATATACAAAAAAACTGTGAAAAGATATAGAATATTATACACACTTACATATATAAATACATACATATGTACACGTATGTACGCAAAAAACGTATGTATGCAAAAAACTATTGTCCTTTTTCTAAAAACAATTCATATAAAGAATAAACGTATTAAATAACAATCGGTTATAATTAGTGAATAAAATTGTTCAAAATGCAATTAATGGTAAATTAATAATTACAAGGTCCAAAACAAAGAGCAAAAAATTTGGGAATAAGAAAAAAATTTAAAAAAATATTAAAATTTATATAAATGAAATTTAAACCGTGTTAATAGTTGGCAACCGTCAAACTAAACGAAAAAATAAAGTGGCTTAATTGGCAAGAAAAATACGTAAAAACAGAATAACAATAACAGCATTTATATAAATAATAATTTCATTTATTCCTCCAACAACGACGATACAACGCGACGCGACGCGCCGCCCGCAATGCTGTCAATTTTAATTAAGCAAAGTGTATTAATTTGCAGCTCGTTACACTAATTAAGGATAATAAGCTACAGCAACAATAAATAATTACAACAGCAGCAACATCAACAACAAACTACAACAATCTATTATCTAATAAAATCAGCCCACAGCGCTCGACTGGTGATACATGGTGATTATTTATAAAGAAACAAAGGACTACCAAAAACAAAAAATAAAAATAAATAAAGTCAAAAGAAATAACAGAAATAAAAATGAAAGTAGAGAAATTATAATAAAACAACAACAAAATAAATTTGCCTCGAAAAACAGCACGGTAAAGATATCCGATTACTTAACGTCAAAGCGTAATAAAATAAAAGTTCACATACACATATGTACATACCTCAGGCATACACACACACACACACTCACAACCAACGAACCTACATTAAGGATAATACATCGCTTGGAAGGCGCACAAAGTGTCATTAAAACAGCAGCATGAGCAAAAAGCGCCTTTATAAAGCAGACAGCATATGGAACTGAATGCAAGAGAGAGAGAGAGAGAGATGAAGAGAGTGTGAAAGTGATACACTAACGGGATACTCGAAATTTATGTCAACATAGTTTACTTACATAACTATTTTTGTCCTTTAGCATATGTGTAATAGAAATTTTACTAAAATATAAGAAAGAAAACACAAAACACACAAAGTTTCAAAGTGAATTTCATATTTATATCACAAAATAACTAAAACAAAGTTCATATCAACAAAAATGTGCATTAGAGCGCTACAAGCAACAGTTTTTAAGCGCAATGTTTCTGTACGACAGCTGAGTTGCATCGACAACAACAACATTTAGAACAGCAGTTGACCGGATTGCAAGCTGTGCAATAAACAAATTAATTAAGGTAAGTAGGAAAAAACTAAATGGATTGTCAGTTTATCAAAAACGATAGCTATAAAATAGATAATCATCTTAAAGTGAGATCCCGCAAGCCTCTCCATAGCTAATAAATCATATTAAACAAAACTATATAATAATAAAATATATTAATTACATTCTTGGAAAACGGCCTTTGAACTATAATGAAACTTACTTATTCAGATTCCGGCAATCGTCATTTAAACTAACCGCGCTGAATATTTTTAGCACTTTCTTGTGATAATTTGGTAGCACTGTCCTTAATTGCTATGCCAACAATGAACGCGATCTGTCAACCAGTTTGTTTGCAGCAGCTGTTCTCTTCCCTCTGCACATTTTCTTTTACGGCCTCAATAGAGTCGAAACAATTTCCACGGAGTGGCACTTTGAGTTTTTGAAACAAAAAAAGTCGCATGGGGCCAAATCCGATAAATACTGTGGTTGATCGATGGTATTGAATGAGTTTTTGGTCTTAAAATCGTTCATAACTACAGATCGGTGCAATGGCACATTATCATCATGAAAGTTTCCGGAAATTATTGGCCTACAATTCCGAGCATTTACGACGGCTGTTTTCGCACAAGCGCATCAAAACGCCAAATAATACTCTTTATTGACCGTCTGTCCCGTTGGAACGAATTCATGGTGAACCAAACCGCAAATATCGAAAAAAACACAATTTCCGGAAACTTTCTGGTATGTAGTCCTGCATTTTGACAGCTGTCAAAATTAAGCGTCAAGCTGAACATGTTTTGTTTTAATTAAAAGTGAAGCATTTATACAATTGAGTCGCTTATCAACCGCACAACGCCCATAACGCCCACAAATTATTAATATGTATTACAAAAATGCTGAGCCAAGGAGATTATGACGCACAAATGTTAAATTAAATTTGAAGAGACTATATCGGTTACAGATATTGTTAGGCCGTTTTGTTCATTCCACCTCAAATATCGGCACTGTAAGTGAAAGTGTAGCTGAAGGCCCAAATGTGTCTATTTCCCGACGTTGTTAACCACTAGCACTTTCTTACGGCGCATTATGGCGCATTTTGCACTTGGACTTACATCTACATCCATATAAAGTCTGACAACAACTGAGGCGACTTGACCACCATTTACACCTCCGAACATGGGTCGATTGTGTGCTTGGACAATAAGCAATGGGCGGCAGTTTTTCGAAAAAAATGTTCTTCAGCGACTAGGCACAATCCTCACTGGGGGGGTACGTACATAAGCAAAGTTGTCGTATTTGAGGTTCCGAGAATTCACAAATAATTGAAGAATGGCCTTACTTCTTTGAAAGCAATAATGGCGAGACAGTCACTGTCAGTTCGGAGCGCTATGGTCGTATGATACCCGACTTTTTTTAGCCTGCCATTTGCAAAACACGACCTAAACACAACACGAGCGAGAGAAATTTCTCGGCCGAGTAATCGCTTGTCTTAGCGAAGTCAATTTGCCTCAGCGAACATGCGATTTGACACCGTTGGACCTTTTTTGTGGGGCTACGCTAAAGACTGTGTTAACGCAGTTAAGCCTTTAACTCTTGAGCATTTGAAAACCAACATTCGTCAAGTTATGGCTGAGATATCGCTCTATGTGTGCCAAAAAGAGGTCAAATATTGCTTCAAACGGATCGAAGTGTTTCACATATTAAGCTTCCAACTTTATAATAAAAAAGTGAACTTCATTAAAAAAATGATTTTAAATGCACCGTGTACCTTTTTAAGATTTTATTTTATTATTGTCATTACTTTTTTTAATAAATTGGTTAACTTGTCAGCAATATTTTATTAAATTATTTATTTATTTTATTTACTTCAAATATATGATAATTATCTATATATGCATACGTATATATACTATGAGCAAATATAATATATAAATAATATTGTAAACGGAAAATTTTGTCACATTCACTGCTCATATTTCGGCGGTGTGCTTATGTTTGTATTATTTATGCGTATCCCTGAAAAAAAACTTTGGTCCATATGGACCAGTGGAATAATCCAATAGGTACTCCGTTGTAGTCGACTAGTGGGCCAATTCGCGTCTCACTACCACCCTATTTCCCCGATGATTGCTCGTGCTTTAACGATCGCAATTACTAAACGAAGTGCGCAATAAGATTTTTACTCGTATACAGAAAATGTATTGAACTTAAATTGAGTCAGTTTCGTTTCTTTGGTGAACTTATACATATCTACGTGTATTCTAATACAAATAGAACAAATGCGCAAATTCAAATATGGTATATTTTATATCAGGTTTATTAGCAAAAAAAGAAAATAATAACTTAAATTTATATGATAAATATTATGTTAGCTTATTTGTATGTATGTTTTCACCAAAGCGAATTGTATTGGAAACTAAAAATTATGTCTGAATGTCACTTTTCGTATACATATAATCCATAATGTAACCCACTGTAGGTACTCCATGATATAATTTTTGAATTAATTTTAAAACTATCCTCATGTATGTGCTCCATGGATTACTCGGATGTTATACCAACTTGGTCCAGAACTTTGGAATCTTAATTGGACCATTATTTTTTATGGATTATATGTGGCTAGTTTTGGATTACACCATTATTCGCGTGAAGTAGGTATATACACATTTCACGCGTGCATGGAGTAGTCGGGTTGATTGCAGGGATATTTACTGCAATATATGAGTATCATTCATTATGCAAATATTGGAATTAAATGCTTCATATCGAAAAATTTAAATGCTCATACTCGTATACATTTATTTCAAAGGCGATAAAATATGATATGATAGGCGCGGCGCCAACTTATAATTACCAAACCCAAAAATACATTTAAATCCATTCTCAAATGTGTAATTTCCTTTTTAAATGTAAACAAAATAAAATGAAAAAACACAAAAATAAAATAATTTAATTGAAAATAAATAAATCAAAAATAAAAGAAGAACTGTCCTTATACCCTTCATGACCAAATCAAATTTGTGGTGTAGCATTTTAGAATTAAATATTAGTTTTCATATCAAACAGCTGGTGAGAGGGGCTCTATAAGAATTCGTTATGCAAAAAAAATTTACCTTAAATTTTTCAAAAGTTATAATAATTTTAATAATAACTTTTTTTACGTGCAATTTATATTGAACACTTTGAATGCTCACCGACACCTTTTAAAATTAAGTAAAAAATTCTGTTATTATTTTATCAGAAAATAGCTTCACTTTGACCAATAACCATGATAGTTTAGACTTCGAATTACCCCAATGTTCACATAGTTGAACGCTGGTTTATAAACAATCACCGTATATTTAAAGCAAATCTAGGTAGTTTTAATTTTGAAACAAAAACAACTGTTCCCGCTGTAGCTTGTATTTGGTGAAGTATTAGGCTCATGCTTCCACAAAAAAAAGTTTAATTCCAGATAATTAGAAAAACACTGAAACGTCACTCGCTTCCGTGCTGCAATTAAACTTTGTTTTAAAAAAAATAATCATAAAAGTGTAAACACTCAAGATATGAACATTTTTTTTTTACATAGAAAGGGTAGCTTTATGAAAATCTCTAATAAAACTTCTACACAAAACTTAACCAAATTACTAACATAAACATAACACAATAATCACTCTATATATTGGCGGAGACCACATGAAAATCCTTTTAGTGGTTTTTGAGTTTATCACGAACAAACCGACAGACAGACCGACTTGAAGTGAGACGTTGTTTTATTATACATATTGGTATACAATTTAAAGTCGAATGATATAGCTTTATATAACAAACAAACGTCTCAATATGAATAAACATATACACATACATACTTAACACAAAGAAAAATTGCACTGTACTTGAATTTATAAATATTTCCATTTAATTTAGTTTTTTTTTCATATTTAGTTCCTTCCCGTCTATGAAAAAAGAATTGCTAATAATGAACATCATTATTCATACATACTTGTACATATGCATACATGTGTATGTAGCTATAAATTTTAATATGCCAAGCATGAATAGCAAAATTATTTGTTTAAAAAAATATTTAAATAGAAATAAATGCCTTCCATTTATTTTTATTACTTTAAGCATTTTTTGAGGTTTTTTCTCTTTTCTTTTTTTATTTCAATAATTTTTCTTATCAGCGCTTTCATCGCCGTCGGCTTGCGCTTGTGCGACCAAAACGGCAATTTGCTGGCACTGCTTTGCTCACTCGCCATACGTTTTCGTAAACATATTTCCACTTTTGAGCATATTAAATATATATATAAAAATAAATATTATTATTTTAATACATATGGTACATATGTACATTTTGGTTTCTGTCCCTCCTCATACTTCTTCTTGTTGTATTTTTTTTTCTTTCTTTTTTTGTTGCTTGACTTCAATTTGTGCTCACTAATTAATCATTGGCGTTAAGTTTCTGGTGCGCTTATTTATAAGTTGTTTTTCTATGTTCTTTTTTCACTTCCTTTCCTCTCATTCACCTCATCCTCTGGGACGTAATTCCAATTAACCAGCAATCAAATGAGTGTGTTATTTATTTATAAACATTTGTTTCTCGGTTATGAAGCTATTAAGGCAAATATGCTGCATATGTAAATACATATGTATGAGCAATATATATGTATATGCATGTATGTAAGTATATAATGTGCTGAATTGATTGAAAAGTAAAAAATTTAAAAAATTTGTATAACAAAAAATTATTGTATTACTAGAAATACAAACCGAACCAGTTGAATAATCATTAGCGTTTTTAATGGAAACATCTACATACATATAATTTGTTATTGTCTAAATACGTGCAATAAGTTGTAAATTTTTTAAAATATGTATGTATACGAGAGCATTCATTAATCATTTTCCTCGGTAGCGTAAAAGCAATGCGAAGTGAAACTTATGAAATTCAAATGGGCGGTTCAAGTTTGAGTTTAGATTATATTTTTAAAATTATATGGCCACATGAATATAGGTATATGAGTATATATTTTTTATTATATACATATACTTATGTATATGTGCATATATTTAAAAATTATTTGTAACTTATTTAATAATATATTCAAAAATATTAAACGCAACTTAGAAGGCTTAATGAAAATATTTTTTTGTGAAGCGTAGATTACACTTTATATTACCGGAATTGCAATCTGGTAACTCCAGCGATGAAACTCCATCAAGCACCAGTTGCTTATCGATAGTATGGTGAATCCAAAATCAGTTGTTGTACGGTAAACAATTGATGTTGCAAACTCTTTATGTCACGAAACAATTATTAAGAGGACCAGCAGACATTCAGTAGTGGAAGACCATTTGACTGTAAACAAAATTTGTTCATGTTGGATCTCACACAATTTGTTTTCCCTTCAAAACAGAGCTCGTGTCGATTGGTCGGCAGAAATGCAAAAAAAAAAAACACACTACAGCGATGCTTCGAAACACACACATCATGGCACCGTGACAGGTAATGATCGAGGATTTACGTGTATGAGTCCTAATCTAAACAGCAGTCGACCGTATGGTGGTTTAAAATGAGCCGAAGTCAACAAAAGTTATTCGTGCACGAAGGCGCAACGCTAAGCTGAAAGGTCAACGGTTTGTGACACCTGAAGAAGCGGTTGATGTGTGTGTGTGTGATCGCATGCTTTGAAGAAAAATCAATCAGAGTGGCAATAGGTATAGGTCTTAAAAGAAAATTAAAAAAAAATAAAGCAATTTTCAATGATTAATATTTGTTTTCGTCCTATAACCCCGAAATTTTAAAAGCTACCCTCGTATTTAAGTCCAGTAAAAAGTAATCCATTATTTTTGCAATATATGGCTTTAGTCATCTGTATCTCGTGTTCTAACGCGACTACGTTAGATGGCGTTGGAAAGATCATATTTTGCAATAAAAAATTTAATGGGAGAAGTGTTGATCAGTTAACTAATCAGAAGTTAAACCAAAGCCAAAGAGTAATTTTTCTTCGATAAAGTCGAAAACGCTAGTCAGATAGGTGAAAATGTTAATACTGTTTATGGTCCTGATACTGTAGCGGACAATTTTGCACAATTTTGTTTTCGTCCAATTCGTTTAGGTAGTTTGCCATAAAAGATGTTAAAAGGTGTAGAAGGCAAGTTGTCGCAAATGTCGATGAAATAATGAAAATTTTCGGATTGATTAACTACAGGAAGGTCTAACGAAAACGCTCATGATCGAAGAGCAGTAAGCCGGCGCGAACAGTGTTTAAGCCAGCATTGACGACTAGGAAAGTTTTGTCGTATGTATGGTGGGATTGGCAAGAAACGTAAGGGGAATTGTGTTGCATTAGAACAACGTCAGACCAGGCATATTGATAGTGACTCGCTGGTAGCTCCGAGAGCTTGGTTGGGAGTTTCCAGCTGTTCCTGTCTATGGCGATTGGTTAGGTTGATGACGAATTGCCCTTAAGAGAAGCTTGTGACAAATTATGGATTTTAGCAATAAGGACAAGGTTCCTGTGCGAGGTATCTTTAAAATGGCGAAAATTACTAAGCAAAACTTTGCATATTTAACATAAATCGAATAATTTTTGCTATGGTAAATAAGGCCTTCCAATTAATGCAAAAATAATTTACTTTTTGGGAAGGCCAATGTAATAAATTAAAAGAATTTATATGACTTTTTGCATCTGTATTTACATACGTTAATTACGACTATAAGCAAATATATATTTTTTATATTAAATTTTGTTATTCGATTAGCCACATTTTAAGCACTTAATATTCTGGGAAAAACACTTCAATTCACAAATCTTATTTTGTCATTTTAAAAATTATTTTGATCTAAAATTACTAAGAAACGGGGTAATGGATGATTTAAGAAACAAACAATGATTTTTCTGTGTTCTATATTTAATTGTTTCATTTGTTAAAAGTCTGAATGCCAGTGTTATCTCTAAAGCCATCTATAAATAAGCTTACTGAACTCTTCAGTCAAGAATCTAACAGAATACGTGACGTGTGATAACAATACAAAAACAGTAAGTTTTTTATGAATTTCCGCAGAATTAAAGGCGGATTAACATGAGAAATCAGATAATATGTTTTCAAGATTTTCTTAGGAAACGCATCATATTTAGTAAGATTTTGGGCTTGCCGTGTTCCTTGAACCTTAGTTTCAAGCGAAAGAGTGAAATATTCTAAGTTCTCAGTATAAACCAAGTAAAACATATGTATAGTTAAAATAAAAGCTTATACATTTTTTAAAGCATTACATTTTACTTTCTGAGTGGCCTCTCGCGTCCGGACAATACTTCAGACCTCGCTAAATATATAAAAAAATTTCACTTTATCGCTAACTTTTTTTATTTTCGAAAATCAGTAACTGCCAAGAAATTTAAGAAAAATTAAAAAAAAAAATTATAAGATATGTATTTAACTTTAAGATATGAAAAACTTGGATATTTGATTACTCATTACAAATTCAAACATACATTCATATACATTGATAAAAAAAATTACCGCAATTATTTAAAAGAAAAATTTCAGATAAAACTTATTAACCATTAAAAAAAAGGTGCGTGCATTAATTTAAATATTAATATGTATGCATGTAAAATATATATACATTTATAGACACCAATATGCTATCACACTAAATACTTAATCTTAGTCAGATTTCAAATACATGTATGTCCAAGAGAATGTAATTAAAAAAATCTAAAATTTTAGTTAATAATCAAAAACTGCCAGTATTTTTAATCAGCTGTCAACATTTACATACTTACATATACATGCATATATATTATATACCTATACCTAATTTGCAACTGACATATAAATAATAGAGTTGGGAAAAATAAATGGCAGCTTATTAATTCGATTGCCTTGTAAAGTGATTGCTTCCCGCGTTCACATGTATGAAGGCCAATAAATTTACTTATTTACATACAAACACACACATATCTGCACTTGCCTTAATGGATGGATATATGCTTGTTAGTGCATAAATGTGACAGGTACTTAGCGCACAATTGGTAGAAAAAATAAATAAAAAATTAAATATTTATTCATTAGTAATCAGTAATAGATGGTGTTATTGTAGTCGACAAATTCATATAATTATTCGTACATATATACACATACCTAAAATAGCCACAATGAACGATAATACATAGAATATTGTCATGAAATCATTTCGACCGCAATGCAAAGTGTTATTGATATTATTTAGATATCTTAATCTGGACAAATGTGTGTATGTAAGTGTGAATTAGTAATAATTATTTGGAATTGCCTGCATAAATAAAAATTATTTGCTAACCATTATGACACACATATTAATACAAATAAATGTAATAAATAAAAGTAAAACAAGAATGAAGAGCTGTTCTCGGTCACGCCGAAGTCTTTATACCTTCCAGGAAGGTAACAAATCTGCAAAATTGATAAGGAGCTATATAAATAAATAAACAAAATAAGAAAGTACAAACATTTTAATGAAATTTAAGTAAATAAACAAAATAAAACAAAACAAAATAAAATAAATAAAATAAAATAAAATAAAATAAAATAAAATAAAATAAAATAAAATAAAATAAAATAAAATAAAATAAAATAAAATAAAATAAAATAAAATAAAATAAAATAAAATAAAATAAAATAAAATAAAATAAAATAAAATAAAATAAAATAAAATAAAATAAAATAAAATAAAATAAAATAAAATAAAATAAAATAAAATAAAATAAAATAAAATAAAATAAAATAAAAAAAAAATAAAATAAAATAAAATAAAATAAAATAAAATAAAATAAAATAAAATAAAATAAAATAAAATAAAATAAAATAAAATAAAATAAAATAAAATAAAATAAAATAAAATAAAATAAAATAAAATAAAATAAAATAAAATAAAATAAAATAAAATAAAATAAAATAAAATAAAATAAAATAAAATAAAATAAAATAAAATAAAATAAAATAAAATAAAATAAAATAAAATAAAATAAAATAAAATAAAATAAAATAAAATAAAATAAAATAAAGTAAGATAAAATAAGATAAAATTAAATTAAATTAAATTAAATTAAATTAAATTAAATTAAATTAAATTAAATTAAATTAAATTAAATAAAATAAAATAAAACAAAATGAAATAAAATAAAAATAAAATAAGGCAAAAGGTGACAAAATAAATAAAGTAAATTGAAATTAATTAAAATAAAACAAAGACCGCAAAAGGTAAATTAAAATAAAATTAAAAAAAATTAAAATAAAATTTAAATAAACTGAAATAAACCAAATAAAATAAAAAAAGAAAATAAAATAAAATAAAACAAAATGAGATAAAATAAAATAAAACAAAATGAGATAAAATAAAATAAAATAAAATAAAATAAAATAATATAAATAAAATAATATAATAAAAAATAAAATCAAATGAAATAAAATAAAATAAAACAAAACAAAATAAAATAAAAAAGAAAATAAAATAAATTAAAGTAAAATAAATTAAATAAAATAAAATAAAACAAAATGAGATAAAATAAAATAAAACAAAATAAAATAATATAAAATAAAATAATATAATAAAAAATGAAATCAAATGAAATCAAATAAAATAAAATAGAATAAAATAAAATAAAATAAAATAAAATAAAATAAAATAAAATAAAATAAAATAAAATAAAATAAAATAAAA